>CALZFC010000087.1:287500-387500 GCA_945643635.1 Allodiplogaster sudhausi
TGGCTCGCCCCCTCTTCCGCAGGCATCGCTGTCTTCTGCTTCACTGCTTCCATTTCTTCTCTCGCTCTCGTCACTGTTGGCTCGATGAAGAGTGTTACTCTCGTAGCCAGACAGTTCTCTCACATTGTCATGGGAGTTGTACAGGTCAGCTCTCTCTCTCCCTCTCTCTCTCTCTCTTTCTCTCTCTCTCGCTCTCTCCCTCTTTCTCTCTCTCTCTCTCCTTCTCTCTCTCTCTCGTCTTTCAGTTCGTGATCTGTCTGGGTATGCTGGGAGTGCCTCTGCTGGTGACGTCCTTGGCCCCCTCGAACACGCAGGAAGAGTGGCGAGTGGTGTTCTCCGTGGCGTGTCTGATCCTGCTGCTCAGCAACTTCTTCTTCTGCTGGAATTGCGAGTCGGTAGCCGCTGCTTTCACTCGCTCCGACCCTCTCTCCAACCCCCAAGATGCCAAGGACCCGGCCAAGAGCTTACTCAAACCGTAGACCTCTTAAGAAATGCGCTAATACTATTCACTACCATATCAGCTCAGCTCATCTTTCAAACTACCGTTCTTTGCCAGGAACTGCTTTATAGATCCCAATGAGATTCCTCCTTCTTTTCCGGGTAATGACTCAGACTGATTCTTCATACAAGGTAGCCGCATTCCTTGTGATCTCTCATCTCCTGTTAACTTATTGAACTGCACCATAGCCAACCGCTCACTCCCGCCATTCCTGGCGCATGACTTGGTTCGAACCACTTCACGGGTGTCTTAGAGGGTGTCGGGTGGAGAAGTGTCACTGGCACACTCTCCTTCGCCGGCTCGTTGTGTTTCATTTTACTTTACTGTCACTTTCAGCACTTTTAATGTATTAATTTTAATAAAGAAAATGATTAATACCCGTATGGAATTGTTTAAACAAGATGACAAAAGTTTTAGAAAGAACAAGCGCAGCTCACTGGTCATAGACTTTTCCCTCGACCTTGACGAGAATGCGAACGAAGAGTTGTCTCTGGAAGAGAGTGGACATGTGGTCGTTGACCCTCTGCCCCACTTCTGAGATCCGTGCCCCTCCTTTGCCCAGGATTGCTCTCGCTTCTCTTTCCTTCGCACATTCCACGTCCACCACCACCTGCAGCACCTGCAACAAAGAACACCGAAATAAACACAAGTGAAACATGAAAACACACAGACTTCTTCATCCTCGACCCATTCGGAGACTTTTGGCCGCATATTGTAAGCCAGGTAGGAAGGAGCGCAATCCAGAAGAGCCGCTCTAACAGATTCTTCGCAGATCGACTGCGGGCTCTAAGTTGTGATGCCTTTGTGAGGTCTGATCTCCTTTCCGAATACCTTGGTGGTAACAGCAGAGTCCGGCAGTCTCCAGGGGGAGTCTTGGGCAAGAGAGAGGAGATGTCTCCTCAGGTCATCGATGCCCTCCCCAGTCAGAGCGGAGCAGAAGAAAACAGCAGAGAAGGAAGGCCAGCCGGGCTCACTCAGGAACAGCCTTCGAGTATCCGCGAAGCCAGCTCGCGCTGACGGGGTTGCCACCAGAGCCCTTTAAGCATCTCTCTCTCTCTTTCTCTCTCTCTCTCTCTTCTCTCTCTCTCTCTCTCTTCTATCTCTAACCTGTACTTCGCTTGCCACTCAGGAGTCTTCTCGGCCAACCAATCTCCGTGCAACTTCATAGTGTTCGCCCTACAGTCCCCGGCTCTTCCAAGATTGCCAATTGGCCGTTGAATGGTTTGGATTGGCCGCCCCGCTACCTGATTCCGTGTTAGGATGCGAGTCAGCTGCAGGAGATCTGATCGCAGAGTCACCAGGTCAACCTAAGAAGAGGATTGTTAGAGAAGGGGATTGAATGAAGAGAAGTCTAGCCTTATTCATGACGAGTGTAGAGGGGAGATGAGAATGTCTATGCAAGAGATGGATGACTCTGTGGTGGATGTAGTCGCCGAGGGCAGTCGCATCCTGCACAGGAAGAGCATACGAGAGAAGGCCGGCCATTCCAACCTGCACAACAACAATGTGATGGGCGTTGGCCAGAGCAGCCTCCGGCTCGGCCACGATCTCCTTCTGCCCGGAATGCTTCTTGGCATGGGTGACGCCGACTGTGCCAGGGGAATCCACAACCACGAGCTGCACTTCCTCCTCCGTCAAGGCACACACCACATTCTAGAAGAATTCTTCCTCCAAACACCCCCTTCTCTTTCTCCACCTTAGTCGTTGTGTCCATGCAACTGCTCACTGCAGACACGGCTGCCTTCACCACTTGATTGCTCAGCAAGGACTTCCCAACGTTCGGAGCTCCAATTATCGCTACTTGCAAAGCTTTCTGTAAAGAGAGCCCCACATATACAGTACCCTCGGGTGCTCCACTTACAGTACCCTCCCTCGGGATCTCGTCATGCACTCGGCGAGAACGAATGCAGCGGAACTGTGCAACCACTGGTACACATACTCTAAAAAGCCGTCGAGTCATCCTTATAACAACACAGCCTTTTCTTCGCCCGTGTTCAATGTTGATTTGAGGTACTTAATTGGATGCTTTTGAACATTATGTTTCAACTTTGGGCAGTTATGTGCATCATCTTTAGAAATCATTCATATTCATCACAACGAAAATCAACCATTAAGCAAGCGAACAGTTGCACTCCTGCAAATAATTATTAAGTTTTACTCGAAATTAGTCGAAAGAGTAAAACATACAAAAAGTGATAACGCAAGGTGAGAAGGAAACATTGAGCAACAGCGGAACAGTAATCCGAAAGCATCAGGCCCACATGAATTGCGGAAACATATACAGGGATACACCGGCAACAGATATAGCTTAATACGAATACTATTACGTAGCAAATATCTAACTCTGAAGGATATCAAAGCTTATGTACAAGAAGTGACCAGAGAAGGATTCATAGAGGACGAGGCTTGGCAAGCACAACAAGGCACGGAAAAGCAAACAAAACATCACCTGAACAAAGCAAAGAATGAATTGAGGAGAAGATCTAACTCTATGAAGGGAAGTCTAGACTATCGTCGGGCATGCGGAGGGCCATAGGCAGAGAGGAATAAGTCGCCATCTCTGCCTGTACACAGCACGGAGATGAAGGCACGGTGGGGATGGAAAGCCAGAGCGCCAGGGCGGCCAGGCAGAGACGCAGAGGAAGAGGAGCGACTACCGTTCAGCGACGACTCCAGATTACTGCGTACACTGTTGATCTCCCGGCCGGAGATGTCGTACACTTTCACCATTTCAAGGCCGCGAACCGTGACGGCCAGCATCTGAGAGAATGAATGACTGGAGTGAGGAATGAGACTTGAAGGGATTGTCAAACCTGTGCATTGTCATGCATCACCATCGAGCTGATCGTACACCCCTCCCTCATCTCAAGCGGGCTCAACGAGTTCACTTGCACCATTGGCTCCTGCAATCATTCCATCCATCGATGCCATAATGGAATGATAAAAAGACCTTGAACATGCGAGGGTCCCAGACACAGATGAGTCCATCGTCAGAGGCAGCAGCCAGCACGGCCCTCCCCTGCTCACTCCGGATGGCCACGCCCACCAGGGGGCGGAAGTGCTCCGCTAGGGAAAGGATACACGACTCCTCTGCTGGCATCCGACCATCATGCACTGTTACGGAACCATCTCGGACACCTCAAGGAGAGAAAGAGAGTAGACAAATAGTATGGAGTACAGAGATGATTTAAAGAAAAACGAATTAAAGTAGAAGAGCTTACCAAGCGCAACCAGATTGGAGGAGTCCAAGTCTGCGGAGAGAGCACAAATGCCTCCCCTGACCTTGAGGGAGAGGGCGGGCACGAACTCCTGCACGGGCTGCTCGGTGTGCGCGTCCCAGACACGGCAGATCTTGACGTTGCCAGTGGCCACGAGGCGGCCGCTCTCTTGGCACCAACTGCAACCATTCTCATTCTCCATCTTCGATCTGCTGGGAAGAAACAAACTCGTATAAGGTGACGTCAGCCCTGCTGGCGCGGTCGGAGTGGAATCTCTGTTGATCTGCGAGTGGATAGGCCGCCGTGACAAGGGACACTTCTTGCTGCATTCGATGCGAGTTCACGCAGTAATGGGGATTCCATACTCGGAAGATGCCAGAGGGGGAACCACTCAGCAGCAGCTCCGTGCTTTTCCCATTCGCCATGCTCAGCCAGGAACATCTATCCTGAATACTCATTTTGAATTGCATTGATAAAGGCTTGTAACTGACGGTAGTGAAGGCGGAACCAGCGTGGTTAGGCCAGAGACGGGCGATTGCTGGACCCGACCCCGCCTTCCCGTCCACTCCCTCGGTGCTCACTATGCCAATGTTGTCTCCATCCGAGAAGTAAACATAGGAACGAAGTTCGGAGTGGGCGGTGCTAAGCGGGCCCCGCCCCCTGCGACAGCCAGCCAGGCTTCCGTCCACTCGCACGCACATTCTCTGCTCTGTCATTCCGCAGGAATGGCCAGAGGAATGCTAAGGAAGGGAGAGAGAGATAGAGAAAGAGAGAAAGAGAGAGAAAGAAAGAGAGAGAGAGAGAGAGGGAGAGAGAAAGAGAGAGGTCGGAGAGGAAGGAGGAACCTTGTGATGGAGTCGAGTGAACTCATCTTGTGCCACTTGGTGCATCCCCTCCAGGGCGTGCACCACCCAGTCCTTCGGATTCGTCTGAGTCAACACTCGGTCTGTCATTCGATCCGACGATGTGTCGCACTACAGACAAGATTACTGTAAGAGTTGGGTGAGAAGGGAGGTGAAACCTGGATGAGATCGAGTATTGGCTCGACGAAGATGCGCGAGCACCACGGAACGAACTGAGTAGCCAGAAGAGCCTCGTGAGGCTGTTGCTCCACTGGTGCATTCTGACTCTTCACCGCCATCCCCCGCGGCACTCTCTTCAATCAGAAGCAGTCTACTCTCCACTCAGAGATGGAGCTGAGATCATGATGAAACTCACTCCAGTCGTCGTTCGTTTTGGATTGAATTCGGGAAGAAGAGCGGGGACGAAAGGGATGGGCGGGAGATTCGGGCGTGGAGTTGAAGTGAACGTCGGTTGGAAGGAAGACTTCCGAGTGGGTCCGAGAGGGGTGAAGGGGGCGGGGCAGAGAATCGCCGAGCTGCCGCTCCCCACTCCCCCGTTCAGCAACGACGTCGTTTGCGGCGAGCCAACTGCAATTATAATAACAATCAATTACTTATACTAATATTTTTTTTATAATTTTAACTATAGAGAAACATTCTTTTCATTCTCAAGAATAGAAATGAAAAGCGACTCTATCTCTCTCTCTTCCACAGTAGCTAGCTAGTGCATCTTGCTCACAAGCATGAGAATTATGTGCAAGCATACGTCATCATCTCATGTAAACGTACCAGTGAAGGTAACAGCGGAAGAAGAAGAAGCGAGTGCGGGGGTGGCAGGGCTGAGCGCGGGGGCTGCCGCGAGGGAGGCGGACGGCTCCGCATCCACTGCTTCCTCGCCGCTCTCCGGAGGGGAAGCAGCAGCGCGGCCCGGCTGCCAACACAAACAAACTTACGCGCAAACACGTGAAGCCAACACTTCCCTAGTCATAGAAACGGATGTCTTCAATAAATATTGAGAACATGTAATATATATGTATATGTATAATATATATATATATATATATTATATATATATATATATTACATGTTCTCAGAACGAGTACTGCAGCAATTGTCTTGATATTTCCCAACAAAAAAAAAGAAAAAAAAGAGAACGAAAATAGACCAACAGTGGCAAATCCTTCGGTGGTGACCCTTGAACTCATCCGAGCAATTTGTTTCTCTTCTGCCATCTTGTCAATAAGCTTCACCAGAGTTTGAGCCATTCTTGCCACCTTAACCGCATGATTTGGTCTTTTTCTGAATATTACATATCTGCCTTCTTCTCATACACCCAATACCTTATCGATTGGATCGACGGAGAGACGCAGAACAGACATCCAAATACGCTCGTACTGATCAGCAAAATTCTTCATTTCTAACACCGAAAGAATCTTGAGAGTCTGGTCCCTGAAACCATGGCAATTACGTATTCAAGATATATACATTGCAAGAGGGAAAGAATAAATGGATACCTGTATATGACATCTTGACTCTGGAAGGAGGTGGTGAAGGAAGGCTGAATAAGAGGGGCGAACATCTGTTCAGGGGCAGAGGAGGTGGAGGCGGCCGATGACGCCAATTCCTCCAGAATTGCACGCGACTCCGAATCCTTTTTCCGCCGACCGAGGAAGGAGCGCTCCGAGCGAATGCTCAACTCAGGAGTTAGGATGAGGGAGGATATGTGGATCAGGGGAGAGTCACTTGGGATAGGACAAAGAGGGTCAGGGGAGAGTCTACCTTGGGATGCTCCTCTCAACTAGGAGAAAGGGGGCCAGGGGAGAGTCTACCTTGGGATGCTCCTCTCGAGGGGTTCGTCGAAGGAAGAATCGGCGAGAGTTGCTGCATCGGCCGCCTCCTCCTCGTACTGGCCAAAGTCATCGGGAGAGACTGCGCGGCTCGCTTTGACTGACAGTCGCTTTTGCAGGGCAACCAGAGTGGTCGCCGCGTCCATCACGAAGTACTGCAAGGATTCATTTAAAACAAAATCAACGTCGTCATACAAAATACAACAATAGAATGACAAGTACAACCAATACCCCAGTATTACAACGGTTTACCTGGAGGGCAACGAGGAGTTCTTGACGGACGAGAACAGAGCCATCGCGGGTGCATTTGCTGCAGAGACCATCACAGATCTCTTGTGCTACCTATCGGAGAAAAGAATGCGATTGGAACAGAGAGAAGAGAGAAGAGAGAAGAGAGAAGAGAGAGAGAGAGAGAGAGAGAGAGAGAGAGAGAGAGAGAGCATGGGGAGTGAAGAGGGCACTGACAGACTGCGCGTGCTCATTCTGCTCCGTCCTGTTCTTGACAAGGCAGCCAAGGGCGTAGACTGCCGCAGCTCTCACTTCGGGGGCAGAATCTTCCAGCTCAGCCAGCACCTGAATGATGTGGCTGCGATGAGTGTAGTGAATGGAGAGAAGAGTGTACCCTATGGTACGCAGTGAGCCGGATAGCCTGCCAGCGGGCCGGATTGTAGTCTTGCCAGAGTTTGCCGAGGCCAATGAGTATCCATAACTTGAGAAGGCGACACTCACGGGCCTTGTGATCAGATAAGAGTTCCGTACACAGATTCACGTAGCCTTGCTCCGTCAAATTCTGCTGAGCCACTCTTAATGACAAGTTCATATTTAACATGTCTTTTTTAAATATACAAAGCAAACAACGAAAAATTGAAAACAAATTCAGAAAATATCTCACTTGTAATTGTTATGGAAGAGAGTCGCAAGAACGAATGCGGGTACCACCTTTTGACGAGGAGAAGTCAACGGGTCATTCAGTATTTTTACGAAGTACAAATATCTAGAAGGCACGTTTATCCAAACAAAGACTTTCAGCTGATACAAACAAACTACAAAAATGGGTGTAAAAAGAAATAATGAGAATTGCCTAATACCTGAGTTCCTTCTTCTCCCTCCGCTGTCCCATGTCATATCTGGACTCCTCCCCATTCTCCTTGAAGAGCTCAGCCTGGCAGCCAGGATCGACAGCGAGGATCTTGGCCCAGATGAAGGCCAGCCAAGTCTTGAGTTCCCGAGTCGTGGATTGGAGTAGCTTGAGTACGTAGGGGAAGATGCCGACGGAGAGGGCGAAGCCGACCGCCCACTCTCCATGGTCCAGGAAACGAGCCAGCAACTCCAAGGCACGCACTCTGTGCACCTCAACATTGGAAAAAAAAAACCATAGAACGAACTGAGTAATTATAATACCAATGGACAAATTTCCGTAACAGATAAAAAGGAAACCTGAGAAAGCAGAACTTGAAGAACAACTGGAAGCTGGACAGGCGGAGTCCTGTCCTCCACTCCATACTCCAACCAAACTTCAAAAGCTCGCAACTGCTCGATAAAGAACCTCAACACAAATGCTCAAGAAAAGTGTTGCAATTATCAACGACCTCCACTGTCTAACCGTATGATAGGTTTGGATTGTAAAGGAAACTGGAAATAAGATACCAAGTGTGCTGGGTGTCGGTCGCTTCTCCTTGTTGTATACTGCTTACATCCAGAAGGTCTGATAACAGAGATATTCATAATAACTAAATTGGTAAATACTTGTGAAAACAAAGAAGGTTAAAGTAAAAAAGATGCCGGAAGTAACAAACTGTTGAGAAGGAAAAGACTGCTCTTGCGGAAGAAGTCCTTGGCGACAGGACAGACTTGAGGAGAACGCGCATATCCGAGGGCAGCGAGATGGGATAGACAGAGATCGATGGTGTACTCCCAGCTGTCCCAGAGGTGGTGGTCGATGGTCGAGGGAAGAGCCGGCACTGACATCACCTCGCAACCATACGCTGACATCATCCGCTCTGCCAGAAGGAACGAGCGGAACAGCGACGCCAGCAACAAGTCCTCAAGATACACTGTAGAATGGGGGACTAATAGACAGATGACAACACTACCTGTCTGAAGAGTCTCTGGAACAGATCTCTGGGCAGAACATTCCATGCAATCGTGTCAGTGATTGCAGTGAAGATCCAGTTCAACTCTCCCAGCAACGTCCTCCGATCTGTCAGATTACCAGGTATCTCCTCCATCACTGCATCGAAGTCGTCCTTTCTACCTTGTCGTATCAAATACCTGAAGAAGCGGCGGAGAGAGAGAGAGAGAGAGAGAGAGAGAGAGAGAGAGAGGAGAGAGCGAAGAGAGGGAGAGAAAGAAGAGAGAGAGCGGGTGAGAAAGAGAGAGGGATGGAGCGAGAGAAAAAGAAAAGACAGAGAGAGCGAGAGAAAGAGAGAGAAGAGAGAGAAAGAGAATAGATAAAACAGTCGAAGACAAACCACTTGATGCTCATGTGAATGGGCGTTGTTAAGCAGGAAGTGAACAAGTCAGCAGGAACATCTGGATTCGTGGGGAGATTCTGATTGACTTTGCACGCAGCGAGTTGTATGCATTCCTGGAAGCCATTCCCTTCCACCCGTTCAAGAAACAGAGAACTCAGTATAGAACGAACTCTGAATCGCGGTTTCTTTCGGGTGAAGTTAATAGCTTCTGCCTGTTCCTCTGCAGTCATGGACGAAAGACTGGACAGAGCACCAATGGGAGGTGCTCTGTCCAGTCTTTCAGTGAACTCATCCAGAGCTACCGTCCACTCCCTCAATAATCCTTCTGAGATTGTCAAACAACTTCTTTCGCTGCTCACTTCTCATGATCTCCGGCAAATCGATTGAAGGATTGCATGATGGTCTCAGCGGAGTCGCAATCCCACACATAAATAGATGGTGTCTCCATCCAATTCTGGAGGTCGTAAATCGACAGTGGAATGTACTGAACAAAGTTTATAATATTACCTAACAGCAAAAATACAATGATATATTAGAGGAGAAAAGAGAAAGATGAGTATAGGGAGAGACCTGAGTGTAGTTTTTGTTGAAAACCCAGATCTCTCCGTTGCTGGTTGGGCGAGGGACTCCGTGTCCGTTGTAGTGGAAGAGCACCCGTTCATCCTTGGCATTCCTCCGCATGCTCATACAAACTCTACGCACTTCTTCGACTGTCGGGTCAGCTGCCACTTTATATCTCAAGCAAAAGATATAAAAGTAGCTTCCCAGCAAAAATTATCATGGAAATCTGATTGAACGAAAATCATTAATAAGGAAATGAAGGTGAAAAAGAGACCTGGCTCTCGGCTGCCATCGCTCGTAGTTCTTTTGCAAGCTGGCGGCGATCTTGGCCATTGCCTTTTGTGGACTACACGCGTACGGATCGACCCAGGCCTGCAAATTACGATTTCATTACAGGTAAAAAGTATACACCAGCGAATATCTGTAGGCCTTGTTTCGCGCTAAAAAAAATACGTAAGAAGTTTAAAAGAATTTTGGTGCACGTGAGGAAAAAAAACCCAAAAAGATCGCTATTAAAATGTTCTCTCAATTCTTAGCAAGGTTCCACCGTCTAAATTAGGGACGGTCCAGCATATTCTGCTCAAAAGGTCCACAGAAAAATCGTACTCTCCGAAATGTCCCTTTCCAAATGTCTTCATATAAACGAGGCTTCTTTAAACAAAAGTACCAAAAATCTAATGAAACCTGCAGTCTGGCACAGGGCTGTGGCCTTGGCTCGCGGTCAGGAGGTTCCACACCAATGTGGAGGCAGAGACACAGGGCAACTGATACTGTTTTCATACGCTCCTTCCCGTACTTTCTCCTAAACTCCCAAAATTTGTTTGAACGAAAACAAAAGTGAAGAAGACTCGAATATACGAACCATATATCGCGTTCCTCAGTGTCCTCTTCGCTGCCTGCGATTTCTTCGACATGACGGGCCTCTTGGAAAAACCGCGAAACGATCTCTTCTGGCTCCTGCAAAGATCTCATTGGCCACATGACATCAGCTGCTGGAGCAGTGGATCATGTACCCCGATAACTTTAATTTCTCCATCGATGAGCAATGAAGGATCCATCTTCTACTAGAAGAAAGATCACTCAGAAGACAGTCATTGCAGAACACATCAAAATAGCAGGCTACTCGAGCTAAAAAAAAACCTTCTCATAATTTCGTTTCGCAGTAACAATGCAATCAAAGTATCATGACATATTCACATCGCAAAAATTATAAAATATTCCCCGCTCCGTAAATAAATTAATTACGAAAAAACAATCACGGCAAGCAGGAAAAACTTCGAGTGATAACCACTTAAATTTTTAAAAGTGCATCGGAAGGACAGGCTAATTGCACTATTCAATCTTAAGACATCCAAACACACTGGCAAATGCGTAAATGCACCACACATCTCAATTGCTGTGAATAACTAAATTCACTCAGCTGATAGTCCAACTATAGCACCACTGATGGGCTCATAATTTTGAATGATAGAACTCTTTTCCTCTGATGTGAAGGAAAGATACAAAGATAATAAAATGTAAGCTGATATCAATTTGCTCGTTTATTAACTTTATCAGAGCTATGAAAAAACCAATTGACAGTGTTTGTACTGAAGAAACCAATTGACAGTGTTTCTAATGTCCATTGTACATTCGATGCCCTCATGTCGGAAGACCGGTCCAGTTGTCGAACTCCATTTAAGCCACTCTCGCGTTCTTGCAAAGGTTTCTCACCCTTCTCTTCTTCTGCTCTCTCACTCTCTCCCACCCACTCTCTCTCTCTCTCTATCTCTCTCTCTCTCTCTCTCTCTCTCTCTCTCTCTCTCTGTCGTCCTCTCCTATTCTCTGTGTGACCCGTCTCCATGGGAGCCTTCTGCATGGCAGCTGCGGGGATGTACCCTGCGGTTTCCTTTCTTTCTATTGTGTTTCTCCTCCCCACCTCTCTCTCTCTCTCTCTCTCTCTCTCTCTCTTCCTTGGTCTCTCTAGCTCGCCATATATGTCTTTCTGCTCTCGCTTAGTGGATAAACAATCCGTCGAAGTCGGAGCGGCTCTCATTGGAATGGAAGGCAGCGGCGGCATCTTCCTCGCTCTTCTCTATTCCCCTCTCTCTCTCCTCTCTTTCTTTCTCTGTCTTTCTGTCCATCTTCCTCGCTCTTCTCTATCCCCCTCTCTCTCTCTCTTCTCTTTCTTTCTCTGTCTCTCTGTGCATCTTCTCTCTCTCTTTCTCTCATCATTCACTGCCAGCTTCATCACTGCATTCACTTCTTGTTCGGCATGCAAATACGTGCGTGAACTTCCTTTATTTATGTTGTATTCCAACTTGACTATTGAAGAGAGGCCACCCTGCCTTTCATTCCCATGCTCTCGACATATGTATTCTCTGTCTTTCCTCTACCGCCACCCGATCCAGCTGCAGCGGATGAGTCTCTATTAGGCTTGTGCATACCCGACTCCCACCTCCTCTCCTACTCTCTTTCTCTCTCTCTCTCTCTCTCTCTCTCTCTCTCTCTTTCTCGCGCGCTCTCTTTCTCTCCCTCTCCATCTGTCCCTTTCCATTCCAACTCCCTATTACCCTCACTTTCCGTTCTCAGTGAGTTCTCAGTGTTGCCAAATGTTATTCGCCCACCCATGTTTTTGCTCACCATTTTATTTCCCAGTCATATTGTTTTCAACCAGACATGAGTGCATCCTTATTAGACCTATTAATGAAAGGATACAGATTGATGCTAATTATAGAAAACTCTGTGGTCAAAACAAGAGTCAAAATATTGAAAGGATGATAGGGAGAGTGATAGCGAAAAGAGGAAGAGATAGCGATAGAGATAGAGAGAGAGAGAAAGAAAGAGTGAGAGAGAACATGGAATAAAGAGTGAGAATGAGAGAGGGTTGAATGATGGAGATAGAAGGAGAGCATGGAAGGCAGGAGCACGGTGCTGGAATAGAGTATCAATGCTGTGGGCGGCGGCTTTTCATTCAACATTCATAGCGGCTTCTTCTTCCCCTTCCTTGGCTTTCTTGCCTTGGCTGAAGTTGATTCTTCTAGTGCTATTCCTGTCTTTCTCTGTACTTCTCTTCACTATGTCAGGTGCTACTTTTACAGTTCCAACTTCATTCATAGCAAAGTCACGTGATGAGGTGTGCTCTTGTAAATTAGTAATGCCCTGCTTTCTCTGCACCGGCTGAGTTGCGTTCTTTCCGTGTGGATCTGCAATGGACGCGCACTAGAATGGCTTCTCACTTCGCACGAAGCCCACTTCTATCGATTCTGCCATGGTGGGAAGAGAGCAGCCGTCGCGTTGCCCGAATGAACCTCAAGAGCGGAAGACGGAGTGAAACCGGCTCCCCAGAACCCCGGAGGACCCTTCCTTAACCCCCCCCCCCCACATCCTCGCACCCCCCCCCCCTTCCATACCTTGTCAAGCTGCCGTTTTGTAATGCACAAAAAGGGTGCTCGATGAAGTGACGAGATTCTCTTTACAGATGAAATGTCGTTGAGAAGAGAGAAGAGAATTGTCCTGGCCAGTGATGACCATCAACTCTCCGCAGGAGGAATACTCTTTCGCTCGTGAACGGATTCAACGTAATCTCGCAGCTCGACTCAGGGCTGCGATGGCTACTCTGGTCAGTTAAACTCTATCTCTCTCTCTCTCTCTCTCTCTATCTCTCTCTCTCTCCTCTCTCTCTCTCTCTCTCGCTCTCTCTCGTTCTGGCTCTCTCTCTTTTTCTCTCTCTTCCCCCCCTCTCTCTCTATCTCTCTCTCTCTTTATCTCCTCTCTATCTCTCTCTCTTTCTCTTTATCTCCTCTCTATCTCTCTCTCTGTCTCTCTCTGCAACATCTTTCTGTGCTCGATATTCATTCGTAATCCCTTTTATTCTGTTTGCCAAGCTGTGTCGATGCCCTTAGAGCTCTCCCCTTTCTCTTCTTTTCCATTGACTTGAATGGTGTTCCCGTTCATCAATGCCGTCTCTGCTTGTTTGTCCAAAGTCGAGGTGTGTCGAATGAATTCTATCGCCAAGGACTCATTATCAGATCAGTTGTACCTTGATTAACAAATGGATGTTTGGAGGTATGCAACAGAGAGAATGCCGACCTGGTGCTTGTGGCTGCGGATGGGAAGAAGCTCCCTGCCCATGAATGCATTCTCCGTGCCCGCGCCCCAGGCTTCTACCAAAGACATGTTGAGGCAACCGTCTCCGCGATGGGCAGACAGAGAAGTGAGCCCGGTCAGCTCAGGGAGGCACGTTTCATATCTCGTCATTTACAGTAATTCATTCGACATCACAAATTTAGCATGTTAAATCGAATTTGATTGAAATTGTCATGTTTATTTCATTACTTTGTTTGGATCGAGTTGAAGTGCGTTTTAATGTAACCAAAAATATTATATATATATATATATATATATATACATACTCGTATACATGTATTCTTATATAATATATAACGCAATGTTATGTTTTCCTTGACATGAAGGAGTGCAGGTTGCGATAGGCGAGATCGACTCGGCTGGTCTGGAGTTTTTCATCCACTCGGTGTACACGGAGGACGAGATCCCTCACTTCCCCCAGCCCGGTTCTTCTTCTCCAGACGATGATCGACGTGAGTCTCTTCTCTCATTCTTCCTAAAGGGACTAGCCAACCTTGCCAGTTTGCCTCGATTGTCGTGCCCAGCGGGCATGTCAAAAGAGACGTTCTGTGTGGTTCTCTGGCCGCCCTCCGACCATTACGATCACTCCCTGTCTCTCTCGATCCGCCACTATTCACGGTACCAGAGTGTGGCTTCCTGTTCCCCCCAAAGTCCGCTTCTTCCATTCTTACCCTGGAAATGCCCTTGGGTGGGAGATAGCAATTAAGCAGTCATTGGGAGGTCTGACCTTGTTTTACCTCACCGCCTGCTTCTATTCACTGAAGATTTCTATTTCATTTCTGCTTGTTTGAGGTCCATTTGTTCGAAACCCACTACATATTCAGTTCTTTTGGTTGCAGCAGCAATTTGCAACTAATCTTTGATATTGTTAATTAAATCTCTTAAATTATTCATACCTGCATTTGAACAGTTCAGCAACCATTCCTCGAGGCGGTTTCCATTGCGGTTTCTTGAGTGGGGATGCTGGATCACTAAAAGCGGCTTTGTTTAGGAGATTCCACGTCCCGGAGTTCCCAGCGATCTTTTCACCTGGAAGACTCAACTACGGATCTTGATGACTTCGGATCGGAAGCGGAAGATTCGTCTCAGACCGAGAGAGAAGGCGGAGGAGGGATAGGGAAAGAGCAACAGAGTGAGGATGGCAGCCACGAGGATACTGTAACACCTGAGGCAGCCGGAGACACCCAACAACTGCCACAGCATCTTCACACTCCAATCGCGCAGCGTCTCAGTCACCCAGTAAGCCTGTAGGCAATGAAATATTCAGCACAGATAAAAGTATAAATTTCAGCTTCCCACGATGACTTCTTTCCGGGATTTGGCATCTTCGGGTTCGCCGATGAACAGTTCGTTCCATTCTCTCGCAGGAAGAAGCGAAATTGGGCCAGATATTCCCGAGGAAGAAGAAGAGGTCCATACTGACTACGACGGCCACGCGATGGCAAAATCGGACAGTCAGACACTCTTTCTTTCTTTCTCTTTTCTCTCTGTCGCTCTCCGTCCTCATTGCCTCTCTCCTTCTGTCTCTCTCCTTCTCGCCTCTTATCTCGCTCTCTCTCTCTCCCTCTCTGTTTCTATCTATCTCGTTCTATCTCTCCCTCTCTCTTTCCGATTGTAATTCAGATGCCGTAATAAGTGAGCCGAGTCGTCTGGATCGAATGGAGAGTGGTACTCCAGACCTGACAGAGGGACGGAGATCTGCTTCGGCGAAGACCATGTTCTCCACTTGGGTTCCTACTCTTTTTTCATTTTCAACTATTGAGAAGGTGGGATGAACCAAAAATTCAACTGCTGAAATGCGAAAGAGTTCAAGAATGGCAGCAAATCTTAACAGAACATATGCAGATTGGCCTTGGGGACGGCGATGGAAGCGGAGGAGTGCCAGAGGGAATTCGGGGACGGGCTCTGATGGCCAAGCGTCTTTCCGTCGCTTCTCTCACTTCTCTCACTTCCATTGACATGACTTCCAGCACTGAAGGTCTTCATTTCTTTCTGTCTATTTATTTTCAGACGGTAAGTTGTGTTGAGGTTTTCTTTTTTCAATGCATATATTGCTTTTGTTGAAAGTGAAGATGGTATAATTGTGAGCGCCTTGATTGTGGAGGCTAAGTGGATATAAACCTTGCAGTGAGTGTTCCTGGCTCGGCCAAACAGCCGAGTTGTCGACTGGCAGCAGATCTTCTTCGCATGTTCATGGAAGGGATCGACACCGACGTGGTCATCCGCGCCCAAAATGGAGATCTTTTCGCACACAAGTAAGATTATATCTATATGTATGTATCTCTCTCCATCTCGTTCTCTCTCACTCTCTCGCTCTCTCACTCTCTCGCTCTTTTTCTCTCCCTCTTTCTCCCTACTATTTCTTCAACAGATGCATCCTCTCTGCTCTTTCGCCTTTCTTCCGACAACAACTGAAGAAATCTCCGAAGATAGAAATGAAAGGCTACTCCAAGAGCACCGTTCACTATCTCCTCACCTTTCTGTATGGCGGAGTCACTTCCATCCCTGACGAGGTCTCCTTCGTCAACATTCTTTTCTCATTTCTATTAGTCGTTGTCTCTTTGTAGATTGATGTCTGGGAAGTTGTTTCATTGTCAACTCATCTAAATCTCAAAGATCTCACTGAGGTTGTGATGCTCCATCTCAAGATGACTCGCTGTCATTTCTTCCACAGGGTTAGTTTCATGTTATGACTGCAATCCACCTGTGATTGTCCACTTCCATTGCTACTTTCCTTCTCAGCCCTGTGCCACTTGTGTCTCGGCCGTCTTCGACATGCTCCCCCAATTGAATGCAATTCGATGTCTTCGCCCTCTCTACGATGAGGTTCCATCATCTCTTTTTCAATGTCTTAGTTGATGTTGAATGGGGAATTGCCGATTAGGTGATGGCCTGGCAAGCTCGGCACTTCTGTCGAATCTGGAAGGGAAGAGTATTTCTCCATCTGGCAGAGCAGTGGCAGAAGGAATGCGAAGAGGCACTCGTGGCTGCCATCGACGATGAGACGGTCATTGACATCATCCTCGGATGCGAGAGACTGCAGGTTGGGGAGAGAGTTGCAGACTGAGAGGAGGCTGAAAGAGAGCCTTCAGATTAGGAGAGAGTGGCAGACTGAGAGGAGGCTGAAAGAGAGACTTGAGATTAGGAGAGAGCGGCAGACTGGGCTTGGAATATTGAATAGGCTTGCAGACAACTCTGCCACGCGTCAAGTCGGAGGCGTCCGCAGTGATGGCTGGCCATGTCAACGACATCCTCGACATGGCCCTCCAGTTCCTCACTCACTCCTTTCATCTCGTCCTCTCCAGTCGCTCTTTCCTTACACAGGGAAAGGTCTGGACTCTCTCTCTCTCTCTCTCTCCTCTCTCTCACAGACTTATTATTACTAGAAGAATTACTAGAAGATCTGTTTTGTTTTTCCTTTCGATCTGATATATAATGCATTGACTGTTCTTTCGTTGGGCATGGACAGCTTTCCGTACTTGTGCCTCACAGTCTTGGCTGGGATACCCATGAATGGTGAGAGAACTGTTGCAGGGTCTGGCTCTGAATGTAAGTCTGCTGGAGGAAGTGCTGCCTCCTCTCGTCCATTCTCTCTCTGCCGACAATGCTATCAAGTCCTGGCTCACTCTGCTGCAGCTCAAGGACTTCCTTGTCTCGCGTGACTCCTCTTCTCAAGACATCAGCCCGGTTTGGCTCTCTCTCTCCCTATTTCTTGCCTGATAAGCACGACCACTAACTGCATGACTCACAGAAATGAGATCTTTTGAAAGAAACATAATCCTGAATCTATTTGAGCGCTTTGCACAACTCGTGAATCGGCTGAGTGAGTTGGTAGACAAGCACATCCTCCACTTCGCTGCCTCGGTGGTCCGAGCTGAGGCTTGGAATCTCTTCTCTCCTCAGCAACAACATCGCATTCAAGAGAGTAAGTTTCACTTTTTCAATTAAAAACGATCAGTGAGCTGTATGGAAAAAAAACTTTCCCTTGCGAACAAAACGAATGCTCAAAACAGTTTACAATTGGGAATATTATGTCCTTTCTCAGCTGGAATCTTTGTGGAGATGCGACAGCCAAAAGGGCCACCACCACGACTCTCTTCATTTTACAGGGTTCCTTTTTGGTCTACCTTTACATATTTATTGCCCGCGTGTCTAACCATAAGCACGTGCTGAACTAGCGTTTGAACTTCACTTATCACAAAATCTGACTTCTCATCCTCTTACTCACTTTCTCATTCTCTTTCCGTCTCCATCTCTCCCTCCCTCTCTCTCTCTCTCTCTCTCTCTTTCTTTTCTCTCTCTCCCAAACGCAAACTCTCTCTCTCTGCAGACATACAAGCGTTCAGCGTCGGCAGGCGTCCAATGCTCGTCTTCCTCTGTCTCTTCTCCATTTGGTCGAGATCGGAATCGCTCGATTGAGAGGGGGAGACCGCATTCGACTCTTCTCTCTGAGAATCTTGCTTCGACTGAGGAGAAAGAGCCCGAAAAGGAGGCAGAGGGCAGGGAAGAGATTGAGAAAGCAAAAGAGGAAGCGGTGCCACTCGAAGCACAGCCAACTCCGCCTCCACCGGAGAGGAAAATTGTGAAGAAACCTCCCGATGCCGCAGGTAAAACAAGACATCGTTCACTTTTGTTTACTTTTTGTTCAACCCCGACGGTGGCTGAGTTCTTCTTTTAGCCGCTTCTCCAAAGCGGCAGCCTCCCTCCTCCTCGTCTCCGAACACATCGACAACTTCATCTGCTAGGAGAGAAGAGCTGAAGAAGTCGCCGGCCAAGAAAAAGGCCATCGAAACTGACGACGTATGTGTATTTCCCTCTCTCTCTAAAAATCTCTCTTTTCTCCCTTTCATTTTCATTTTTATCTTTGTCTCGTGCTAATTTCTTCATCGTGCAAATATTCTTTATTTCTTATCACGTAAAGATGAATGCAGGGAAGACTGGAAAGACAAACAACTCACACTGTAATTGCTACGAGCGATGCGGTTAAGGAAGCGGCTGCTCTCCTTCTTCCGGCCTCTCCGAGAAAGGTTTTCTCCCCTTCCCACTTTTATCTTTTCCTACAATTGATCGAACATTTTAGTAGTAGCGGGAAAATAGCTTTTATGTGTTTGCAGTCGACTACTCCGGAGAAGCCGAAGTCCGTGGTGAAGCCAATGCCACAGGAGACTCCGTTGGCAGCGGGGCAGAAGGCTGCTCTTCCGAGAGTTGCTGGAACAAAAACTGCGTCGTCCTCTCCTGGACGCTCCGCTATTCCTCGTTCCCGTGCCACTGGCGCGGCAGCTGCCGCGGCCAACACGGTCAAGGCTGCCGCGAGTGAAGCGGCAGCCGAGAGAAGGAGGCCAGGGACTGAAGCGGCTGCCCCTGCCAAGGCACCCCGCTCTCCCAAGACTGCACGGAAGACAGATCTCAGAAGACAGAATTGAGAAGGCATTCCCTTCCACATCTTTGTTGGCTACTTGCCAGAAGCTTTGTTTTTAGGACCTTTTAGTCAAATATGAATTATTCATAATTTGCTTTTGCATTATCTCTCTCTCTCTCAAACAAACGAGTAACTAGATCATGCTTTTACGGAAAATCACGTGTTGTCAGCTTATTTAAATACAATTAGAGTTGACCTCATTTTTGAGCATTTGCTAATAGAATAAATAGCTGAATATAGTATTTCGTGCATTTTCTAGAAGCGCTCCATTCCGCTAAACTAACAATAGTTACAGTCACTAATCGTTCACGCTTTCCAGTTGTTTCCTTTTTCACGGAACGTGATGTTTTCCATTGACTTCCTCGTCGACTACTCGATGGATTGAAAGATCTAGTATTTTGATTCGCTTCTCTTATATTTCTGCATTTATTGACGACAGTATTTGCCACTTTAATTCTAAAGTAGTAATAAAACATCGCCATTTCTGCGCAAATTGATAAGGTTTATGTATTCATTCAGCTTGCTTTAGAAAAGAACAAAACAACCGTAAGGTGAGCCAGAAAAAAAACAACAAAAAGAATTGCTTTGGAAAGACCGAAGGCATTGAAAGAGTTGGTTAAACTACTTTTGTTGAGCAGATCTGTGGTTTGTGCTTCCATTCCGACTATGAATGGAATGATGTTATCATTGACGGGAGAAGACTTCCGGTGGGGGATGATGAGTGGGAGAGCTGGAGGGGGTGAATCATGGAAGGGGCAGAGAAAGATGCTGCCCTTGCTGCTCTCGCACTCTCTACGTCACTAGTCCATCTGACAAACTCGTTGTCGCACTCTTCTTACTCTCTAATCTTTCTCTCACAATGTTTCCTATTGCATCATATCACTCTTACTTTACCTCTCTCTCTCTCTCTTTTTCTTTGTCAATCGTCCTCTCTCTCTCTCCTCTCGCTCTCACATGATATGCCTAGCTCTCTTTTTCCTTATACTTCCACTCTTTGTCTCTTTCCTCATACCTTATTTTTCTTTTCTATCATCTATCATATTTCTTGTAGTTCTTCTTTCTCTTCCCATGAATGGCTGATCGTCACGTGACAGTTCTATTTCAGTCACTCTCTCCGAATTCCTAGTGCTGCGGATTCCTTGCTTGGCCTATCAAGCAATGGATCTTCTCTCTCTCTCTCTCTCTTTCTCTCTTTCTCTCTCTCTCTCTCTCTCTCTCTCTCGCCCTTTCTCTCTCTCACTTTCTCTTTCTATCTCGCCAACTCTCTTTCTTTCTCTTTCATTCTCTGTCTGTTTCTCACTATCTCATCTGTATACCTTTCATCTTCCTCCATTCCCTCAAATCATTATAGCAGTAACTGTGATGGCTCATTCAGCCACGGCTAATTCATTAGATCTCGATTAGTCCTTTTTTGCATGCCGCGCAAGATCTAATTTCGTGAAGTCTTAGAAACATTCCAATCTTCTTTTTATTCTTTCGCTGCGGCTGAAGACTCTGTCGGGGACAATGGTCACCGTATGTCGTGTTCCTGATGCAATCATCTATTTATCTCTCTCTCCTCCCCCACCTCTCTCTTTCTTTCTCCCTCTTCTTCCTCTCTCTCTCTCTCTCTCTCTCTCTTGTAGCTCTTTCTTGCTTTCTCTCCCCTCACTAGCTTTTTCATGCTATCCAATCATTCTATCTCGCACTCTCTTCACCTTTCCTCTCTCTGCGTGACATGCCCCGCCTTACCACTTCCTTTGAATGGATAGTTCCTTATCTTCCATATCAATATCATAGTATAAATGAAGGAATGGCAGTCTCCTCATATCCCTTCAAAGTATTCTCTGCCTGTCCCTTTCCACTGTTTTGCCAGAACCTCACGAGTCGATCTCATGATCTGTTCTCTCCCTTTCTCTGGTGATGCATTCCTCAAAGTGCATAGCGTCTGTCTTCATTCTCTTTACAGTCTCACCACATTTCTTCTTTTCAAGGTTAAATGTCGCAGTGTATCAGTGGATTTAAACAGTTACATAGCATTGTTCAAGGCGGCTTATGTTCATTTGTTTCAGCATACATTCATAATAGAGCCGAAAAAAGGGCAGTTGAGGTGATGAGAATGCTGCGCGAGTTGATGAGCAAAGGTGAAGTGGAAACGGCGTTGAGAGTGGCGGAGAAGCTGCCCGAACTCCTTGCCCTCCAGCAGCCCCTTGCTCATCTCCTCTCCCCTTCCTCCTCTTCTTCCTTCTCGTGCCGTGTCTTCTCCTTCCCCTTCGAGTCGCCCATCTACTGGTTCTGTCTTCTCCTCACAAAACACAAAAGGTACATAGAATGCACTTTCTTCTTTCAGACCCTCACTTCGTCTTCCCCTTCTGAATAGACCCTTCCCCCGTCCAAACCCTCGCTTCATATTCTATCTTCATAACCCTTTTCCAGACCCTCACTTCTCCTTCTCCGTGACATTTCCTCACCTCTGGACACTGCTGCTTCAGCCGTTGCAATTTCCCAGTTTCTCTCGGAAGTTTCTCAATTTCTCAAATCCACTCGCTCCTTCTCCGTTTACGCCGAATCTTCTTTGAACTTTGAGGTGACTGGCTTTTTATATGATAAAAAAAGGCATTTCACACTTCTTGTGGTTACGTCCTGACATGTGGAGAACTTGTTTCCGTTTTCCTTTTAAGCATTATCTTCGGCCAATTCGTCAGTGATGGCTAAAAATAGAAACGAGGTGAAGAAAAGAGGTTGTCGCTGTATGAATGATGGTTTCTTTGTTGTCTATCTCTGACTCTAGCTTGCCTACCTTTCGTCACTAACAAAGATCGCGTGACCTCGCCAGAACCTTTGAAGTAGCAAACCCATGCACATTCATTTATCACCCCGTGTACCTTCTTACTTTATACAAACTGATGGAGTCGCATTAAACTAAAGAATCCTTCCATCTTTCAAGATTCATTCTATCGTATGTAATTGAATAAATGCATATGTAACGATAAGTGAGATGGTTTTAGCTTCTCCGCCAGCTGCCATCCGTCCTTCCTCTTCACTCGCCTGCAGCTCGCAAGCCTTATCATCTCTTCTACATGACTAAAGATCAGCTTCAGCAATTGAACGAGGTCATCGTTAGTTTTGTTATTATGATATAATTGATATTCGACATGCACGCAATGATATTCTTTATCATATTTATCTTTCATCAAAAGTCTTGGTTAGTCCATAAATTGCAGTTGGATATAAATCTACCGTATGGCTATTCTTTCGGAGAAGCGAACTCGGACTGCGACGCTGAATTGATAGCATCGACTTCTGAGGAGGCTCTCACTCTCGACGCCGTTAGGCACGACTCTCTCCTTACTTCCAAAGAGTTCTCACTCACTTTCTCACTTCCTCTCACTTTTCTTTATCTATTTCTCTTTATCTGTTTCTCCATCTCTCTATTTCTCGCTCTCTTTTTGCTTTTTTTTCCCGTGGTTGTGTCCTTCTCCAGAAGGACAGGGAATAATATGGAGAGACGAGAGGCGAGGAGGTGAAAGAGGTTATATTCTACGTGAGGGAGAAGAACAACAAAGAGAGAGATAGAGAGAGGGCGAGAAAGGGAGAGAGAGAGAGAGAGGCCTCAAACGAGCAGAGTGTGTGACACAGCCAAAGATCATGCAGAAATTCGGCTATCTGTACATAACATTTACATATCTTCAGACATTACCTTCGTGAGAGCCCATCCGTAGTGATCCGCGGCCCGTCAGGAGAGATCTCGTCGTTCGAGTTGACGGGGGAGACAGGCTCGTTCATCCACCTCTTCACCCTCCCCGACCACCGCCGCCGCGGACTCGCCACTTCCGTCGAACTGAGACTTGCCCAGATCACGGCCAGGTATGCTCTCGGTTCCCTCCTTCCACAACTACTCGACAGTTGCCACTTCTTCATTTCAGGACGGGCCGAACGCCCTTCAAGGCAGTGTGTACTTACGATTCTTCAGTGCACCGTTCGTCGGAGGAGTCCTCTTTCTGGAGTGTTCTCCACCACAACGGATGCCCCGTTGAGATCACAGTGTCAAACATGACTTCGTCTGCGACTCTCAGTTGATTTCTTCCCATCTCCCTTTTTCTTCTTACTGCCACTTCTCGTTCTGCACATCGCTCGCAGCTTCTATAAATATTTGAAACAAGCTAAGCTCACCATCAGCTTATTTTATTCGCAGGGCACGCTGAGCGTGCAGCTTCTCAGTTAATTAACAACAACCTGTTATTTCTATGCTATCATCATTTTATGCGGGACTGAGATTCGAGAAGTCAAGAACGATTTCCCATTTCAAGCGTCCCTCCTGCTGAGACATGTGCATATATACATATGCTGTTCGATGTAGATCTATATTTTCTGAACTCGTGCATATCAATGCCAAATTCAAAATGCCATTTTTATGCTCATGACTTCTTGAGAATAAACCGAGACTAAATTATCTTCCAGGGAAGTGAGCAGCTCTGATTTCTAGACACCTTTGGTGTCTAATATTCGACAACGAAGAGAATTACGTTTTGTCTCTCTCGGCTATTGCAACTTGCTTGATTGCTTTATTAATTAATGATTATTCAATCGATTAGCGAGGAAACAATAGATTATGTAGATACGGTGAATAACGGAAAGATGAAAAGGAGTAAGAAGGGCAGTGAGTATAAGATTCTCCTTGAGATGTCCGGACTCTTTCATTGCAAGAGCATCGAGATTGCAAGGATAGTTGTGAGAAAGTGAGGCACCGAGGTGAGAGGGAGCAGCTAAACAAAAAAAAATTGATGAAAATTATGAGATTGAATATCGGCCTTATTTGAAGCTGCGATGAAAAAAAAGAGTGCAAATAAAACAAGAAGAAAAAACAAATGGCCGAAGTCAATAGCAAAGAAAAAATATTCGGTAAAAATAAAGAGATTATATGCGAAGAAAAGATGTAGAAGCAAGAGAGATGAGGAAGGTGGGGAAGGGAAGGAAAAGAGTGCGAGAGAATCAATCACCCTGCTACACTACTTAAGGCATTCAACATCAGTGAATCGAAAGATCGAATGATAACAACACAACACATTCAAAACAAAGCGCCTAAAACAAATCTTTCAAAAGTTAGACCTAAACAATATTTGTCGTGCTAAAATAAATATTCTTGCCTTTTCATGTAAGAAGATGATCGAATGAAAAAAGCAAGCACAGAAAGAAGAGAGAGAAGAGGGAAAGAGAGGGCAACAGTCTATCTTCTTTTCTTCTTCTTGTTCCCTTCTTGCTCGAGATTCACGGCATTGAAGCAGCCGGGAGGGAGGTTGTCGCTTATGAATTGGAGTGTTGCCAGCTGAAGGAAAGGAGAGAGAGAAATGGATAGAGATGGAGATATCTTGCTAACCTCCTTCTTGAGGAAGTCGAGGTTGCTCTTGAGATCATGGAGTCCCTTGTCAAGCTTCGACTTCTCTTCTCTCATCCCCACGAGCTGAGATTCTCTCTCAGGGACGGCCAGCCATTCTTCCGCCTTCCCGCACATCTCTTCCAGCTCATCCAGCTCACTGCTATTCACATCGTCGATCGCATCTGAAAGGTAGAGAAAGAGAAAGAGAGAGAGAGAACGAGAAATAGAAAGAGAGAGAGAGAGAGAGAGAGAGAGAGAGGTGGGGGGGGAAGGGAGGAAAGGAGAGAGGGAAGATCTCGAACTGAGTCTCTCGATGATCTTCGCGACCGCCTCCAACTCCGATCGAGTCTCGTTGCTGGCCTCTCGGGCCGACTTCTCAGCCAGAGACGCCTTCCGAACTGCCTTGAATTACTCGTATATTTAGAGACTGAATGAAAAGAAGCTTAGAAAGTGACCTCAGTGGCCAGCTGGCGGTCGCTTTCTGCCTGCTCCTTGTACTTGGCCAAGTCTTCATTCGCGTGTGAGAGAGAAGAGAATAGATCATCGGCTTCCTTCTTCATCTTCTCCGCTGAAGTTTTCGCAGTTGCAGTTAAATCCTTCAGCTTATTCACTTCCTAAACGATTCATACTCATATTAGACGGATAAAGACACAAAATGTGGAATACAAGAAATAGAGAGAAAAGAAAAAAAAGAAGGGAAATGAAAGAGACAGAAAGGGAGCGAAAGCGTAAACGAATGGAGAAGGAGGAAAGAGTGAGGGTGGGGGTAAGAGAGGGAGAAGGAGAGAGAGAGAGAAAGAGAGAGAGAGAAAAGAGAGAGAGAAAAGAGAGAGAGAGAGAGAGAGAGAGAGAGCACACAGAGACCTGGACGATGTCCTTGGCTTGGCCTTCAGCCTTCTGAGCGAGTTCCTTGGATTCCTGGGCATCCTGCCAGGCATTTCCAATGGCTGCCCTTGCCTCAAGAGTCTTGGCCTGGGCGCTCTTGATCTCCTCATCGATCTCCTTCACTTTTTCCAACTCAATTGCTGCTGCTTTCTTCGAATCTTCCACAAGTCGATTGAAGTCTGCAATATTTAAGATTTGAACTAAATTCCAGTTGCCGCGGAACGACAAACCTTGAAGAGTCTTGAGTGTGTTCTCTGCCTCCTTGAGAGTGTTCTCAGCAACAGTCTTAGCCTCGTACGCCCTGGCCTTGGCCTCGTCGACATCTGCGAGCATGGAATCGGCCACTCCCTGCTGGTCCTCTGCCAGCTGCAGCTCTGCCTTCGCTGCCTCGCGAGCCCTCTCCGCTTCTTCCAGAGCGTCCCTGACATCGAGGATTCCAGCTCTCATGTATATATTTGCAATTAAATAAATGTTGTGAAACAGAATTTCATCACCGGCGTAAAAGTTTTTCCACTAACTTGTTCTTCTCGACAACGTTTTGCGCATTCGCTTTAGCATTTCGTGCTTCTTCAGACAATCTCTTGGCCGTTTCCTTCAGCTGAAACAGAATTCCATGTACTCAAGTATAAGCGGTGATAAAGACAAAATGAGAGGAGAGAGAGGAAAAGGAGTGAAAGAAAGGAACATGAGTGAGTGTGAGAAGGAGAAGAGAGAGTAAGTGAGACAGGGAGAGTCTTGGAGAGATAGACAGGGGAGAGAAAGAGAGAGTGAGTGAGACAGGGAGAGTCTTGGAGCGATTGACAGGGTAGAGAGAAAGAAAGAGAGTGAGACAGGGAGAGTCTTGGAGCGAGAGACAGGGTAGAGAGAAAGAGAGAGAGAGTGAGACAGGGAGAGTCTTGGAGCGATAGACGGGGTAGAGAGAAAGAGAGAGAGTGAGACAGGGAGAGTCTTGGAGCGATAGACAGGGTAGAGAGAAAGAGAGAGAGTGAGACAGGGAGAGTCTTGGAGCGATAGACAGGGTAGAGAGAAAGAGAGAGAGTGAGACAGGGAGAGTCTTGGAGCGATAGATAGGGTAGAGGGAAAGAAAGAGAGTGAGACAGGGAGAGTCTTGGAGCGAGAGACAGGGTAGAGAGAAAGAGAGAGAGAGTGAGACAGGGAGAGTCTTGGAGCGATAGACAGGGTAGAGAGAAAGAGAGAGAGTGAGACAGGGAGAGTCTTGGAGCGATAGACAGGGTAGAGAGAAAGAGAGAGAGAGTGAGACAGGGAGAGTCTTGGAGCGATAGACAGGGTAGAGAGAAAGAGAGAGAGTGAGACAGGGAGAGTCTTGGAGCGATAGATAGGGTAGAGAGAAAGAGAGAGAGAGTGAGACAGGGAGAGTCTTGGAGAGATAGACAGAGGAGAGAGAGAAAAATGTGTGTGAGTGAGAGTGAGAGAGGGAGTGCCACGAATGATACCTCTTCTGGGTCGATGGATGGTAGTTTGAGTCCTTCGACGGCGGTGAGAGCTTCGGCAGCTTTTTGGTTGGCCTCTCTTGCAGCCTTCTTTTGGTCCTCCGCTGCCTTGCGAGTGGTGTTCAGTGATTCCTCTAGTTCCTCTTCCTTTTTCTTCATCGATGCAATCTGCTGCGAGATTGTCTCTCCTGCAATCTCTTTTTCAGCATACTGCTCTCTCTTCTTTCTCTCTTTCTTTCTCTCTTTCTTTTTTTTCTTTTTTTTCTTTCATTCATTCTTTCTTTCTTTCAGTCTCTCTCTCCACCTCCAAAGATGGCATCGGATGCCTCAGTGAGTGCTTTGCTGGCAGCCTGTCTTGCTTCACCCGCCAGTCTCTGCACTTCCAGGCTCTTCTGCTCTTGTTTCTCTGCTTCTTGGCGTGTCTTTTCCGCCAACTTCGTCATCTGAAGGATGCAGACTGAGAAAGAAGAAGATTGGAGAGAGAGTCGTGCCTGTTCATTTTGCTCGCCGTAGTTCTTGGATGCTTGGTCGGCCCTCTCCCATTGGCTGTTTCCTTCTGTCTCCAGATGCTGCAGCGCCTTCTCCAGTTCTTCTTTCGTCTGGCGATGGATGACATTCCATCTGAAGAAAATGAGACTGAATGACTAAGAAGATAGAAAAGAAGAGCGAACCGTGCGAGTGACTGCTCGGCCTCTCCCGCTGCAATCTTGGACTGCGAGACGAGTTTGTGAACTTCCTTGATGTTGCTGAGTGCGGCAGAGACATCCTTCCTCAGCTGCGCCACTTTGTCAACCAAGGAAGACGCGTCCTTCTCTTAAAATGATACTCCGTTCTCATTCCATCGCCATGATCTCCTTCTAACCAAGGGTCGCCTTGACTTCTTCAGTCAATCCAGTCACTTTCTCGCCGACTTCTTCCACCTTCTTCTTAAATTCTTCATCGTCCACCTGTTCAAGTAGTATCGATTACGATAATTTGTTTTTACCCAGAAAAGCTTCCTAACCGGTGCCGGATTTTCAATAATCTCAGTGAGTGTGTTGTTGAGAGCGGCGACAGATTGGCGGAATACGTTGACACGAGTCTGAAAAGTGGTGATTGTGGAGTGAGTTACAGGAAGCCAACTGTGTTTAGTGCCTGAATGAGTGCGTAGCAGTCGTCGCACTGGAGACAGCCCGCCCGCAGATTGTATCTGTTCTCTGCACAGACATCGCATCGCCTTCCCTCGACATTCTGGCGGCAGAGACACTGGCCAGTCACTGCGTCGCACTGCGCAGCCTCTGCTCCGAGCGGCTCGCACTCGCAGGGACGACAGCCTTCCGAGGAGAAGCCGAAGTGGAACGCAGCACACTCGTCACATCTCAATAAACTTTATTTATTTTGCTTTGCGGCTTAGTGAGAGATTTGTCATCAATTATTCGAATAACTAATTGAAATATTTCATCTTCCAAACCAAATAACTGACTTTCTTCCAGTGATTCCTGGCTTGCAAGTGCATTGGCCAGTTATGGCATCGCAGGAAGAGTCGACTGATCCGAGAGGGTCACAGCCACAGGACTCGCAGCCAGCTCCAGACGTGATGTTGTAGAAACCATGCTGAAGTGGAAAAAGAGAGCGAGAGAGAGAGAGAGAGAGAGAGATAGCGAGAGAGAACAGACCTGGCACGAGTCACACTGCGGTCCAATGACATGGGGCAAGCAGTCGCACTGGCCGTCGTCCTGCGAGCACTCCAATACTTCGTAGTCGTTCTGAGGCCGTCGAGTGCCCGCCGGATAGCAGCGGCATGCCTTTCAATCAGCCATCTTCACTTATCTGCTACTCAAGTAGTGATTGGGATTGACTCTGACCATGCAGTTGCCCTTCGGCTCCTTCAGCGCGTCTCCCCAGAAGCCGCCCTTGCACCGTTCACAGTGTTCTCCAACCGTGTTGTAGATGCACTTCTTGCACTCTCCCGTCTCCCTTAAATCTCCGCTCCTTACTCTCTCTCCCTCTCTCTCCCTCTCTCTCTCTCACTCTCTCTTTTAATCTCTTTGCTAACTTGTCGCAGTTGTTGATGCTGTTCGGGTCAATGTTTCCATTGCAGTCACACTCCCTGCATGGCTGCTCCTCCTTCGGCCGGCCAAAGAAGCCGTCCTGTGATATGTCATCTCCCTCCCTCTTGCTCTCACTCTACTCCTTCATCTCCTCCTCTCATATTCCCTCCTCTCTCTTCCTCTCATTCAACTCCATATTCTCTCCCTCTGACTCTACTTCCTCGTCTCTCTCTCTCTCTCTCTCTCTCTCTCTCTCTCTCTCTCTCTCTGTACCTGGCATTCGTCGCATCGTCTTCCAGTGTATCCAGAAGGGCATTCAGTGCAAAGGATGTCTCCGTCGGAGTGGAGGACACAGGCCCCTCCTTGGGGGCAGGGACAGGGTTGACAGTCATCGGGGGTTCCCAGAAGGGCATTGCCGTAGTACCCACGTGCACATCTCTCGCATGTCTCTCCTGCTGTGTTGTGCTCGCAGATGCAAGAGCCTGCAATGGATGGGAGTGAGAGAGAGAGACAGAGAAAGAGAGACAAAGAGAGAGAGACAAAGAGACAAAGAGAGAGAGAGAGAGAGGGAGAGAGAGACTGACCACTCTCAGCATCGCAGCTGGAGGAGTGGTCGTGGCAGTCGCATGGCACGCATCGATTGAATGGCCCTCCCCACTTGAGTTCCCTTCTGAATCCGGTGTCACAAGACTCGCAGAACTGGCCAACGAATCCCTCGAGGCACTCGCAGTGTTCAACCCAAGCCGCTGCTCTTGGCTCTTCTCCGGTTCCAGTCAGCGAAGCCGTTCCCAGGTGCACGCCCGACAGAAATCCAACGTCTTCAAAGAGAACAATCAGAAATATCCTCGTATTGACTGGAAAGAAGGTACAAAACGCCACCATTTGCAGAGTATGTTCCGCGAATCTTGAGAGTGGAGATGTTGGAGAGAATGCCGATGAAGTCGAGTTCGTTGAGTCGCGGGTGCCACTGATACTGAGGATCCGCGTGGATGCGGAAGCGGTAGGTCTAAACAGTGAAGAATAAGCAGAGAGAAGAATGGAGAACACAACTGACGTGCACTACAGGGGTGGGCACTTTGTTCTCCTGGGCGAAGATTGGCAGGTACAACTCCTGACCATCTCCGCCAACCAATACGACATCACTGAATTCTTATATTTCTGTGCAGCTAAAGAAGCAAAGTTCTGAATCGTTTCCCTGAATCTTGACTTCTCTTTCTGGATGAATAGATGAAAAGAGTGTGTACTTGACATGGGGACGGCCGCCGTCGTGGTTGACGCGGAGATTGAAGATGAGATCCTGGTTGTAGCTGCTCCGCTGATCTCCTCTGAACTGTTCTGGGGCCACGAAATAGACGAGCGCGCCTTCGGAATCGGAGACGGCGACTGCCTTGTCAAGCTCCGCCCACTGCGTCTCCATTGGACGGCCATTCGAAACGGCTGTCCACTTCTGCTTGTCTGCAATCACAGTCCTCTTATCCTGCATAGAAAGATGAAAAGATACATTTCAAAGGGAACAGAGATAAGAAAGACCATGGTCGAAGGAAGAGGAGATGTTGGCGGCGTAATATCCTTCAGCAGTGGAGCAGACGGAGGAGTGTCCGAAGCAGAAGCAGGGGGAGCAGCCGAATTCGTTCTCGAAGGAGAGGTCGAAGTACCCCGGCTTGCACCGGCTGCATTGATCCGTCTCCACGTTGGTCTTGCACGTGCAGGCCCCGCTGATTGGGTCGCAGAGAGGGTCGTTGTTGAAGGAGCCGGGGACGGAGCACGAGCAGTCCCTCAACACAGTTCATTCTTTAGTCTTGTCTCTCCCCCTAAGAATACAAGAGACACTGACTTGCAACCGTTCGGGCCGAAGTCGTAGAATCCATTGATGCACTGATCACAACGACTGCCACCCACGCCAGGTTTGCACTTGCACTGACCCTGAGGGAGGAGCATTTCCTATGAGAGAAACAAGAGCAGCGTGCTCCAGAAAATAGAAAGGATTCTAAACAGTTTACAAGTATCAGAGGTGAACACAAAGAAAAGTGAAAGGAAGAAGAAGACAAACATTTTGATCACACTGCTGCGAGAGGGAGCCGACTTCGCTGCACGAGCAGGGAACACAGTAGTTGTCTCCCCCACGACGCCAGTGGTTGGCCACGCACTCCTCGCAGTGCACTCCCTTCAATCACTTTACTTCCTCATCATCTCTCCCCCTCTCCATACCTGAGTGTTTCCCTGGCAGTCGATGCAGTGCCCGCCGTGTCCTGTCTCATCGAAGAGCTTCTGGTCGAAGTAGCACCGATTGGATAGCTGGGAACAGTTGCAGGCGACGCATTCATTGGCTTCGAGACTCGTGGCGGGTCTCCAGGGGCGGTCATTGAAATACGGAGCGCACTCCCGGCAGTCCGCGCCTGCCGTGTGGTGCTCGCAGCGGCAGACGAGATGTTCCAATCCATCCCCCGTCGACTTCACGCACATTGATGCGTGGCCGTTGCATTTACATCTAATAGATAGAGAGAGTGAGAGAGAGAAAGAATGAGAGGGAAAGAGAGAAAGTGAGAGAGTCAGGGAGAAACAGAGAGAAAAAGAGAGAGTGAAATATGTAGAAAAAAGAGAGAGAATAAGAGGCAGGGAGCCAGAGAGAGAGAGAGAGAGAGAGAGAGAGTGAGAAAGAATGAGACGGAGAAGGAGAAAGAATTGAGGGAGACGAAATGGAGAGAGAGAGGGAGAGAGAAACGACTGAAAGGGAAAAAGTGGGAGAAAGAGAAAGAATGAGAGGGAATACAGAGAAGGTATGAGAGCCAGGGAGAAACAGAGAAAAAAGAGAGAGGGAAGTAGAAAAAAGATAGAGAATAAAAGGCAGGGAGCCAGAGAGAGAGAGAGAGAGAGACAGAGACAGAGACAGAGACAGAGACAGAGACAGAGAGACAGAGAGAGAAAGAGAGAGATGGAGAGAATGAAAGAGAGAATGAGGTATAGCGTTTGGCTGTGAAAGAATGAGAGGGAAAGAGAGAGAAATAATGAGGGAGAGACAGAGAGAGAATGAGAGAGAGAGAGAGAGAGAGAGAGCGGAAGAATGATTGAGATGAGAGGGAGATAGGTGGAAGAAGAAATAATGATAGGGAAAGAGAGGAAGAGAGAGAAAGAATGAGAGAGAAAGAGAGAAAGTATGAGAGTCAGGGAGAAAGACATAGAAAAAGAGAAAGGGAAATAGAAAAAAAAGAGAGATAATGAGAGACAAAGAGAGAAAGGAGAGAACGAGAGAGAAGGAATGAGAGGCAGGGAGTCGGAGAGAGAGAGAGAGAGAGAGAGAGAGAGAGAGAGATTCTAACCTTCCGCCAACAGCAAAGTCGGACACTGCGTAATAATAGGACTGCAGAACTTGAGGATCGCCAAAGACTTCGTCTCCGAAAGTATTCATTCTATTGAAGACAACGCGAATGGCAGAGGCTGTTACCCATTCCTACAAATAGCAATGGTTGACTAAGAATAAGAGCCACGATACGCCTTACTTGAAGCACTTGGCTGTCTTCGAATGCGTGGGCAGATGGTCTTCCCTCGAGGGTCGAGAAGGCAATGTTGCCACCCGTGATGGGGGAGATGTCCGAGAACTCCTTCGTGCACTGAGCGACTGCTTCATTGCCAGGCAGGATCGGTGCCTTCTCTGGCAGACTGTAGGTTGCGCGGCACGACCCACTGCAGCAAAAACATTCATCTCGGCTGGTCTAGTCGTCTTAATCACAGTAACTGACCTGTAGTACTGCCAAGGTTCCCAATCGTCATCTTGAGTAGTTTTCTTGTAGATGGCAAAGGATTCAGGTCGTGGAGAGATGAACTTGAGGCGGACATAAGTTATGTCGTAAGACTTCCCTAAAAGTTGTAACAAAAGTCAAGGTGTCCTTTCTAATAGTCAGAATAAGAACTTGCAGAAAAAGAAACGCAACACAGTCACACAATTAAGTTGAAATAAAAAATCGCCCTTCTTTCTAATGAGAACCCACGAAAAGTAGTTGAAAAAAGGCATTGAACTATAGTGACAAGCATGATCATACCAAGGGTTAGAGTGAGATTGACTGAGTTGGGGTATTGCCTGCCCTCCAGCATCGTCTCCGACTGCCACCAAGTCTCGTTGTTCGCATTATTGAAGTCCGTTAGATGTTTGGCCGGATGGGCGAATGCCTGTTAGAAAACATGTGAAGGACAGGGAGAAAGGGAGAAGCAGAAAGAAAGTGATTGAATGAGAGAAAGAGAGAGATATAAAATGAGAGACGGAGAAAGGGAGAAGCAGAAAGAGAGAAAGTGATTGAGTCAGAGACATAGAAAGTGAAAGAGGGAGAAAGAGAGAAAGAAAGCGATGAGAGAGAGAAAGGGAGAAGCAGAGAGAGGAAAAAAAAGAGTGAGTGAGTGACAGAGAGAGACAAAGAGATAGAGAGAGAGAAAGAGAGAGAGGCAGAGAGAGGAAGAGAGAGAAGAGACTGGGTTGCGGTCGTCGCAATGGTCGCAGACACTCCGGAGTCCTGCATGTCCGGACTGGACACAGAACCTAGAAGAGGATTCTATACTAGATGTTCTGAGTACATCTTTTGTATGCAATAGGGCTCTGATTTAGTGGAAGGAAGAGGAGTGCTGACTTGGTTGGTTTAGTCACTCCACACGTGTTTGTCACGTCTACATCCAGATTGAAGGCGGCGTTGACGAAGTCAGGCACACATCGTTGGGGTGCTCCACTCTGGTCGTAGCAGAGGTTGGCATCTCAAACGAAATTTCTCTCTCTCTCTTTCACTTTATCTCTCTCTCTCTCTCTTACGTTCACTTTCTCTCTCTTTCTCTTTCACTTTCCTCTCCCTCCCTCTCTCTTTCACTTTCTCTCTCTTTCTCTTGCTCTTTCACCTCTCTTTCTCTCTCTCTCTCTTTCACTTTTCTCTCCCTCTCTCTCTTTCACTTTCTCTCTCTCTCACTCTCTCTTACACTTTCTCTCTCTCCTCCCTTTCTCTCTCTGTCCCACAAGGAGGACCTGCGCCATAATGGTTCGGGTCGACACTGGGGAACTGCTCGGCCGGCTGTGCTTTCGTCTGCAGGAGCAGAAGAGGCAGCAGCAGAGCCGCCCGCCGCATCACAATTCACGAAGTACACCAAGCAGGGATACTTCACAAGGCACCCACCAGATCAGTTGACTTCGCACTAAATTTCAAGAGGTTGTGTGGATATTCTGTGAATACACTGTAAGCATAGAATATTCTGCGAACATCCGAGAAAATGATTATATGAGATGTACTGTGTGATTTGAGGACGAGTGGAAGGAAAATACACCGGGAACATCAGACAAAGTGCGACTTGTGATAGCAGGAAGCCGGGAGATACGAGGTGACTCATTTGTTGTTGAGATGAAAAAAGAAGAGGAAGAGAGAAACGATCAGGGAACCAAATCAACCTTCATCTTCTCCTTCATTCAGAAGTCGTTATACTGTCGTGAAGAGAAGAACAACAAATGAACACAAACAAATGTAAGCAAAGATAGTCGGAGGAACAACCGTTTATTACAGAGTTCGGAACAATGCCATTGAAATGAAGTCAAAAGAAACTCCGCCTCGGGCCCTTAAGATATTCATAAAGAGGAAACATGAATGATACATAGAGAAATGGAAAGTGTTCGATAATCAAGGTCGGGATGAAGGGCAGAGCGACCAGGAGATAACAGAGGCTGCAAAGAAAAAGAACGCGTATCAGCAGAGAGTGGAAGAGATAGAGAGGAGAGAAGAGAGAGAGAGAGCAGAGAGCAGAGAAGAAGAGAAGGGGAGAGTGCAGAGAACGGTTCAGCACATTTGGAAAGGCACGGTGATATCCCAGAGAGAGAGTTATGAGACGGCTGTTCTTGGGAAAGAGATATGTGAAAGAGAGAGAATGAGAGGAAGAGATAAAGAATATTGGAAGTAGATGAAGAAGATTTGAGTGGGAGAGGAAGGAGCAGGGAGAAAGCAGACGGCGCAGCTGTTTTGAGCATTGGAAGAAAAGAAATGGCAATGAAGATAGAAGATATGGGAGAGAGGGAGAAAGAAGAGAGAGAGGGAGAGAGAGAGGGGGAGAGGGAGAGAGAGAGAGAGAGAGAGAGGGAGGGAGGGAGGGCGAGAGAGGAAGGGAGAGAAGTTGAAGCAAAAAGGGTCACTCATAGCGGCACAGTCCACACATTGCACTCCTTGCCATTGATCGACTGACAACTTCGGTGAGAAGAAGCCAATGGAATCTTCGTCTAACCTCTCTTTCTCTCTCTCTCTCTCTCTCTCTCTCTCTCTCTCTCTTTCTCCCTCCTGTTCTCTCTCGCACTTAAATAATAAAAACATTCCTGATAGCTCACTAGTCCGATCTAAAGTGACGAGTCGCATATGCGCATCTGGTGGGGGAAGCGTACAGATTCACGTATTGATGAGATAGAAAGGGGAGAGAGATAATGAAAGAGAGCATTGAAGAATGAGAGAGGAAGAGAACAACAAAGAAAGAGCGAGAATGAGAAAGTGATTGAAAGAAGAGAGAGAGAGAGAGAAAGAGAGAGAGAGAGAGAGAGAAAGAGAGAGAGAGAAAGAGAGCGAGAGAGAGAGAGAGGGAGAGACAGAGAGAGAAGGAGAGAGAGAGAGAGAAGAACTCCGTTCTCTCCACCTTTGGCAGTCGAAGCTCACCTCTCTCTGTGACTTGCGACCCTTCCCTTGCCCGCTACGGCAAACACTGTGGATGTGAGTGGAGAGAGTGGGAGGAGTAAGAGAGTCGAGAGAAAGAGAGGATGCACACCATGATAAGGAGGACAAGACTGAAATGGCCGGTCTCCCATCTTCATGAAAGATAAGAGAAGTCTAAAAAGTCCTAGTGCTAGGAGTATTACATGCTTCTTCTGTCCGCCTCCTAGATGCTTCTTCTTCTGCTTATTCATCTCAATAGCCCTGTCTGCCTCTCTCCCTCTCTCTTTCTCTCTCGCTCTCGCTCTCTTTCTCTCTCTCTCTCTTTCTCTCTCTCTCTATCTCTCTCTCTCTCTCTCTCTCTCTCTTTCTCCTTTTCCCCCAGATGTGCACAGGGTTTTCCTACGTCCATCGCCGCCACTTCTTCCTGTGCCAGTGACTCAGCCGCAGCTGCAGTCGACGACCACAAGATGTCATCAGAAAAAGAGAGGGAGAAAGAGAGAGAATAGAGAGATAGTGAAAGAGAGAGAGAGGATTGAGACAGAGAGAAAGAGATTTAAAGCGAGAGAGGGTAGAGAGAGACTGAAAAAGAGAGAGAGGAGAGAAAGAATAGAGCGTGTGTGAAAGAGAGATAGAGGATACAGAGAGAGAGAGGGAGAGAGAGAGAATGAAGGAGAGATAGAGTGAGAGATAGTGCAAGACAGAGGTAGTATTGGGCTAAGAGTTGCAATACAAATGCACAATTTGCAAAGGAATAAAATGATATGTTTAAAAAGATCACATAATGATTATCAACTTTGCTAACAAATCTGCTAACTAACAATTAGAATCTACAGTAATTAACGTTCAAGTGTCTAAGCGAATTTAATCAGTCCGTTTTCCACGAATTCCTTGCTACGACGTTTATGCGAGCAAAATTCTGCGATAAACCTAAAATGTTCGTGTTTGTCGGGATCATTTTATTTAGTTAAAACAGTGCTGTTTTGCAATAGCGTAAGTCGTGTAGTGTCCAGGTAACGAAGATGCTTCGTGTGGCGACCTCTGCGCGCTCTCTCGCCACTTCCTCCGTCCGGAATCAGGACCTGATCCAGCAGGCATTCCTCAAGAAGGTCAAGGAGTACGCCCAGAAGGGCGGAGACCTCGTCAACAGCAATGCCGAGGTTCACTTTCGGGTGCTATCCCTGTTGGGGGGGCATGATTTTTTCCAAGTTTCTAAGGAATGTTTTGCCCCATCTACTTACGGCTGAAAGCTGTCTATTAGTGCTTATTTATCGAGCTGAACGCGAATATGACATCGAAAACGTCAATGAAGCTACTTATGCTAACATTTCTGTGCAAATAAACATTCCTTAGAAACTTGGAAAAAATCATGCCCCCCCCAACAGGGATAGCACCCACTTTCGCACATTTTATTCGTTTCTTGACAAAAAAACAAACATGACAAAATTTTGGATTGACATTTGAAAGATTCGTTTTTCTTGACGTCAATTGTAAATATCTATATTTGTGATATTTGAAGCCAACAGCTTTTACCAATAGCTGGCAGTCATATTGAAAACAAAACAAGAGTCGTATTCGTGCTCTCAACGGCAAATACTTCGTTGTGTTTAGGCCATTTCAATCGAAAATATTTGTTGAATAAAACCCCTCAAAACCATTTAAAAAAGAAACCGCTAAGAAAAATAATGTCTTATATTAGGGATCTCATATCTAACAGGCATGAATTTTCGGGGCTATCCTAGTTGAGGGGCGGGGCAAAAAAAAAAAAAATTTTTTTTTTTCTAATTCACCCCAAATCGTGCACAGAGGGGGTTTTAGGCCATGGGGAATACGAATATAATGTTCATTTTGTATTACTTTGTCATTTAACTAAGTTACAGTACTTTTACTTGACATATGTTTTGGCCGATTTCAGGTAAAATGCTGCTTGAAGGGGTTTTCAGACCTGTTAAACTCGAATACTACGTTCTTTTCGACTCATCTCTATTCGTTTGTGCTTAGTTGACACTATTGTAGTGTTTGGCAGCTCTGACAACTTTTTATGCAAGAGTTTAGATATAAAGTAAGGGAAAAAATGTGAAGTACTCTAACTTTGTTAAATGAAATTTTTTTATAAATTGAACATTATATTCGTGTTCCCCACGGTCTAGAACCCTATATTCCTGTTACCCATGGCCTAAAACCCCCCTGGGCACGATTTGTGGTAGATTGAAAAATGAAAATATTTTGCCCCCCTCCCCCCAACTAGGATTGCACCGAATTTTCGAGAAATGGTTCGTAAGTACTTTTGTAACTAAAGAAAAGTAATACGCAAAATTGATCATTCCGGAGAGGAGCACTTGCTTGTCATTTCATTGGCAAGAAAGGTAAAATTTTAGGTGAAGAAGTCTCTTCAAGATGAGCTGAACAAGTTGGCGATGAAGTTCCAGCTCGCGAGTTCTGATGTTGTCAGCAAGATTCCGACGAACTTCGAGACCGCCAAGGTTTTGTTTCTATTTGCACTTCTTTTTGAAATATAACAGTAACAACATAAACTGGTTTTTGATACCCGAATTCACTTATATATAGTTAAAAAAAATCAATGTTTTATATCGTTTTTGGGAACCTCAAGACCACCTCCGCCTTTTCAACTCAGTAGTCCCGTCTTAAATGGGAACACGTTACGCACTTAGGGAGTAATAGGGTTTTATATTATATATATACGCCCTGCCCTTTTTAAACCAGAGTGCGAACGTGGCCACTTTGTACTGGAGGAACTTTCATCCACCTTTTAGAACGTTTTGGAAGTTAGAAAAGTAAGAATTCTTGCGAGAGAGTAGGACATTAATATAATATATTACTTCTTGGATATAAAAGTTCTGACCACCTACAAAAAAAAGATGGGACTTCGTAATTCGAACCAATATAGCTATAAGAAAAGTTCGGAGTGCTTCATCGCATGTAGCTACTGGTGATTTTGCAATGAAATTCACTTCGAATATCGGTGATTGCGGTTGTCGTCCTCTGTGTTCGTATTTGATCAGATCAATTTTATTTTTTTCCTTCCCAAACTAAACATTTAATTGGACTAACGACTTTCAGTGTTCAATAGAACATTTGGCTTTGTAACCTTCGTTATTTTTATGTAAACCATTCTTTGGTCTTAAAAGGTGTTTTGTTCAATCGATCATTCCGCGCTTTAAAAAAAACAACCCCTTCTTTTGGGGCCCTTCTGAAAAGTTATACATACCCTCTAAAAACTATCAAGGGTATTCACATTGGCTTTATTTGAATGATCTAAGTTGTTTTAATTCCTTTCATCCCCGGGTTTGATATCTTTTTTTTGGATTTCTGTTTCATGAGAGATGTATTGAAGGAGATCGTATGAAACGTACTTCTGTGGAATTTGCAACTATTTAAACAAGTTAAGGACAGTGATGAGAGCCACTACCAATGTGTAGTTTTTGCTGTGAGCAGAGTTCTATTTGAGGTGGAGAGTTCGGTGGCTGCGGTTCTTGATGGGAAGGAGCTCTCTTCTCTCGCGGAGAGTGTGAAGAAGGCCAAGGCAGACTACATGGCCGAGCGGGAGGCCAAGAGGAAGGCTGAAGCTGCCCGGCTTGCTGCCCTCTCCAACTAGAGTATTCCCGAGTCGTGTAGTGTGCAAAGATGCTTATTTTTACAGACCCATAATTGCGAGTAAAGAGTTGTCTAAACGATGGAATTGTCTGTACTTGGGAAAAGGAGTATGGCGTTGCTGTTTTAGCGGCTCTTTAATACTTATACAGTATGCCTCCTCTCGTCGTGGGATTTTCGTCCAGGCGAATGGGAGTTTGGGACAATCAATGGAAGGTTGCGGGCCCGCCGGCCATCATCTGCTTTTTCTCTCCCTCCCACTCTCTCTCACCCGCACACACTCTCCCCATCCTTATTCCTTCCTCATCTGTATCGTCGCTCTCCACTCGGCCTCCTTTGTTGTCTCTCACCCCGCCTAGTTCAGACTTGCTTCTCCGTTGTCTAGGAGCTCTGCTTGCACTTTTACGTTTTACTACTCTCTGGTGGACTTGTTTACGCCCTTCTGGGTGTTACCATTATACGTGCAGATTAATCTGCAGTGTAACGATCTGCTTTTTCCACACTCTTCAAGCTCATGGTGTTTTGTTTTTGAGCGTGATGGGTGCTCGTTCCGAAATCTTTATGATCCATAGTTGCCTGCAGCAGATACTCGCAGTCTCTCACACATCGATTCAATGTCACCATTCACAATGATGTCTGCAGAATGACAAGGCTCGGGTCTCCTTTCTCTTATCTCTCGATTCTCTCAATATTTTCCTTAACCATTCCGTTAACATTCCCTATCCTCCTAACATCCTTTAACAAACTGCTTTATTAATTTCTATCGTGCAAGATGTTTTGTTCTATATGTTCACCATCTTGTCCGCCAAGTTCATTCCCTAACAATAAGTCATTTACATCTTTTGACGTCTACGACCTTTGTAAAACAATATATAAAATCCTTATTCCCACCCTTTTTCTTGCTCTCTTCCTCCTGTCTCCTCGTCTGATTCCCTCTTTGTTGAAGATGCGCTCATCTCCTTCTACGTACCTCCCTTTTCTCCTTTAACAGATCGATGAGAAGAGACTGAAGCGTAGAGGTCACACCATCTGCTGCCTGTAGTCCCTCCTTCCACTACCACGCGCACCCCCATCTCTCGGCTCTGATTTTGCCTACTACGTTCTCTCTCCCTTTCTCTCTACCTGTCTCTCTCTCTCTCTTTCTCTCTCTCTCTCTTTCTCTCTCTCTCTCTTTCTCGTTCTTCCTCTCCTACTCCATTTTCTCTTCTCAATTCCTCCTCTTCCTTCTTGGCTCATCAGTTTGTTTGATTCCATTTGTTCGCTTTTTGTGTTGGCTGTTAATCATCTCTCATTCTCGTCGTTTGTCTGCAGTTAGCGCCAGTATTTCAATGAATACTACTCGCCTTAATTTGCTCATCTTCTCTCTTTCATTTCCTTCTCTCCATCCTATCTCTTTTATCTCTGCGTCTCTGTTCTTCTCAGTCTCTCTTCCCTTCCTATCAGTGGTCCTTCCTAGGCGACATTCTTCCTTTCCCATTTGTCTCATTCGCTTCGAGTGTTTCCCACCCTTCTAAGTAGCCTTTTCCTGAGTCTTATCTCCGTCCAAGTTCAAACTTCTGGATGAGTGTGAATTGTACCGAGTTGTTTTCACTTATTCGTTTCCGAGTGATCACCCATTCTGATGTGGGGGGGGGGGAGTTGGCATGAATATGCCGCAATTGGAGAAGAAAGTTTGCATGTTCAATTAATGTCCTCGCACCTGTTACAAAACCGGCGCATCGTTCTATAGATAATTTGTATTATCCTTAGACGACCGCCCTTTCACACAAAAGCATATTCCCAAATTGTTCTTTGCTAAGACGGGTCCTATTTGGGCAGTGGTCGCCAGCTTGACGTACATTCTCTTTCTCCTCCTGTTACCTATCTCTAATGTTCTCTTCTTTCTTCTTCTTCTTCTCTCTCTCCTACTCTCTCTCTCTCTCTCTCTCTCTCTCTCTCTCTCTCTTAATCTCTCGCTGCTACCTCACGTGCACGAGTTTTGCTATTATCTGCATCCATTTCCGCAGATCTACACAGTCTCGCAAAAGGCATACGTTTTTGAAGATTTCATCTTCACTGGCTTCTTTACATTATCGCACATTTCTACCTTTCCAGTTGATATTGGAGGAGTGGAGTCGTCCTTCGCTGAGAATGGCCTCCGGGTAGAAGAGTTGCTGTATTCGAAGGATGAGATTTCGAGAATGGCGAGGCTCTGTCGGCCCTCTCTTCCTCCTTCTGCTCCTTTCCGCTCTTTCTCATTCTTCTGTCAGTTAACCTTCCGTTTTTTTCCTTATATTTCCTACAGTTTATTTGGTACTTCTCCACGTTTTGGAATGTTTTTAGCTCGTTCAAAACTTATTTCGCCAAGATATTGCAGATGTCAAGGCCTTATTTATTTGAGTTGGTTGAAAAGGTCGGAGTTTGTGAAATGGTTTTGACAGATCGGGAAAGGATGAAAAGAAGCCGCATGCGCCTCCCAATCGCCTCTCAATAATTCGAGTGGACAACTCTTTCCTCTTCTTCACCACTGTGGCAAACGTGCGGCAAAGCGTGCCATTTTGATTGACATGTGCGGAGAAGCTCTCTCTCTCTCTCTCTCTCTCTCTCTCTCTCCTCTTCTTTCTCTCACAATCTCTTTATCTCTCTCTCACACTCGCTATCTCTGTTTCTCTCTGCTCTCTCTTTGTCTCAACCTCTGTCCTCTCTTTTATGGCCATCTCCGGGGTTCCATATGCGCATATGGCCTGGCAGGGTCCTGAGTGCTCTCTAATTTCAGGAAAGTAAGTGGTAGGAGAGGGATGGTTGTTGGGGGGGGGGGGGTTGGGTGAAATAAAGTTGTCGGGATATTAGTCCCCTGACTTTTCACATTGTATTCTCCCTCAACAGTGTGTTATTTATTTCAATTTAATTTTTTTTTTCTTTCGTGCTTTCTACACGTTTTATTCACAGGAGCGATGATATTTCCCGATTCGAAAAAAGATGGCTGGCTGCGTATTAGTGCTAGAATTTGGACAAAAACGCTTGCTCGCTTTGTTCCCGAGCTCATTTCTCATCTTGACACCCTTCTTTGACTACTGAGACTGAATAAACAATGAGGAGTGGAAGAGGGTGAGTGAAAGAAGTTGAAAGAGGGAGAATTAAGTGTTGGAAGAAGAAGAATAACTTGTGCCTTGCAGGAAGTGGTAGAGGGAAGCGGCTCTCCTGACACGGAGAAAAAAGGGCCGACTCGGGTCGGCTTCAACCCTGACGATGAGGATTCTGCCGTCGAGGGTTCCGGAGGAATACCCGCAGGGTCTGTCTCGGAGACGGTGGAGGGGTCGGGTGCTCCGGGTGGAAGGGATATGGAGATGACTCCCTCCCTCGTAACTTCTCCTCCACGACTTTCAACCACTTCCACCACGACTCCCCTTCCAATCATCCGCATTGATGAACTTCCCACTACAGTTAGCTTTCTTTCTTTTCTTTTGCTTACAGAGTGGATAATTGATAGATTTATTGTTCGAACAAAATTGTTTTAATGCCATTGGGGTTTTGCTTGAGAAGGCAACTAGTTGCATAGCATTGTACACTCACCCGAGAAGGCCCCTGAAATATCACTTTGCCTCGAAATGTTAAGAAGAATCGAATGAAGCACAGCAACTTAGTTTGATGGATGTTATGCCTTGCCCTCCACGTAGGATTCCCCTGAGGCATTTCCTCTTTAGTCTCTTTCTCGCCCTTCTTTTCCCTCTCTTCTCTCTCTTCCCTTTCTTCTTTGTATGATTCAGTAGAATCGTATGCTTTGCCAAGAATCTTCTCTTCCGCCTCGTTCTTGCCTAGAAACCCTCGTAATTTCTTTGGCTTTCTTTCTCTCCACTCAGTGGTTACGCTCTTCTCTCTCTCCTTCTCTTTCCCCCTCCCCCTCCCTCTCCCTCTCTCTCTTTCTCTCTCACTCTCATGCTCTCTCTCACTCCCTTCATCCCCTCTCTCTTCATTCAGTCTTGATTGCGCGCAGTCACTTTCCCGTTCCATCGATTCCCCTCACCCTTCTTTTCTTTTACTGTCCAAACTGACTGTTCCGTCCCTCGGTTCAAGCTTTTTCCCCTAGCTTCTTTCTTTCTTTCTTTCTTTCTTTTTTTCTTTCTTTTTTCTTTCTTTCTTTCTTTCTTTCTTTCTTTCTTTCTTTCTTTCTTTCTTTCTTTCTTTCTTTCTTTCTTTCTTACTCTCTCTCTCTTTCTCTCTCTCTCTCTCTCTCTCTCTCTCTCTCTCTCTCTCTCTCTCTTTTCAGGCTGTTGTTCCTGTCGTGCCTCATCAACAGCAGCAACTCCCTTCTTCCCTTCCTCGACTCGTCGTCCTTCTGCCCCTCGTCCCACTCCTCCTGGAAGTGATTCCACTCTTCCATTCCACACAATGCTCAAGCCGGGCATCTTTGCGGGTTCGTTTCTTTCTTTCTCCTTTATCTTTCTTATATCTTTTGCATTTCTTTGACAAATGGCTCTTATCTTAATAATCTCTGCGCTTCGTATCAGATGCATCCATTCATCCTTGTCACTTATCATTGCCTGACCTGTTGTCTCTATATCTGTCTTGATCCTTTTCTTTCCCTTTTCACCTCTCTCCTTCTTTCTGTCTTTCTCTCTCGCTCTCTCTGTCTATCATTCCACCTCTCTAGTTAATGTCACTACGAGATTCTACTTACTCGGATGAATTTGTTAGCCCTGTCGGCTGATGTACACCGATTGATTCTCACCACACAATGTGCTCCTTCTTACATCTCCAACCCTTGTTCTCTCTCTCTCTCTCTCTCTCTCTCACTCTCTCTCTCTTGTCCTGTTCTCTAGTTTCTCTCGATCACTCTCTGTCAACTTGGTACCAGCTCCTCTGGCATGTACACCTTGGGGTAGCTTCGGCGCCACTCCTTTGATGTGAAGATGGAGGAGCTGAAGAATGGAGCAGAATGGATGTGTAACTCATTGCTGGTTCATTGGAAGGACAATCAATCAATTCTTAAAATCTTTAGGTGCTTGGCTTTTTTGCATCTGATTTCTGAGGGTTGTGCATGTTGTTTTGCCAAAGATTAGCGTGTTAATCGTGTCTCACGACAGATTCTCTGAGGACACCCGACTGTTTGTTACACAGAAGGGAGCAGCCCCCCATTAGAAGGGCGGCCTTTCTTCTTTGGGCATAGCTCCCGCTTTGCAACATCTCAAAGTGGAGAATGCTCGTGTTGAGGTGGGAAAGCTGCAGCCGAGGCTGAATTCTACTGTCTCGTTAAGTACAACTGTCGTTTACTCCTAGAGTGGATCCCTTTTATCTTTTTTGTTCAGTGGGCTGTTGTAGCATCTCTGTCCTCCATCGTTTTTCTCCCTTCAATGAATTCTCGTTAATATCTTTCATTCATCCAAACGATCCGTCTCCCAGAGTAGGCCGAGACAGTTTTGATTTGCATATCGCATTTTGATGTGAATGGCCTTCACGCAGCAAGGATGTGGTGAGAGCCTCTTTGAGAAGGGGTGTTTCTTACTATCTCCCACAACATAGGGGTGGAGTGGTACTATTGGACTAACACTACTGGGCAAGGACTAGCTTCAGCACCTTTTCACTTCTCTCTCTCTCTCTCTCTCGTTCTCTTTGTCTCAGTCTCAATCTCACTCTCACTCCCTCTCCTACTCTATTTTCTTACTATCTCCCACAACATATTGCAGGGTCTAATGCCAGGCATGCCATACGTTCTATAAAAGATGCCTTTCATTTATGAGTAGCCAGATGAGCATGTTCCCATTCGATTCTGCCAGTCTTACCTCATTGTTCCTTACTCCATCTATCGCTTCTCTCTCTCTCTCTCTCTCTCTCTCTCTCTCTCTCTCTGTCGCTCTCCCGCTCTTGTTCTTATTCCTCTTCTGGCCCCAAAGGGTGAATGCCGACCCGTGCTGGTTGCTGTCATAATTATGTTGTCTTGCTGAAGGGGTGAAGCGGATGTGGGAAGAGGGAAGAGCATGAGAAATGGGAGGGTAGGGGAGGGACGGACCCCCGCGCATCTCAGAGAATGGAAATTAGGGGAGATCCATTGATTGCTGCTGCCCGCTCCTTCACTTTCCTGACCCAGCCAGCACAAAGAATGGTGGAGATATCTCTCTCCAATGCCACATATGTTAATGAAGAACAATGAGCGTGTAGTTTTATAACATGAATTCCTCGGACTGTTCACCCTGTTCAACAAAAGAACTCACTATCTCCATCTTTATGTCTCTTTTGCATTCTCTCCTCTCTATGTTTCTCAGTGTCTCCATCTTGATATTCATGTCAGTTTATGTTTGTATGCAAGAATGAACCTCTGGATATGTTTCAGCAGTGGTTGGCGGCACCGTGGTGGGAGTGCTGATGGCGATCCTTCTGGTGATGTTCATCGTGTACCGGATGCGGAAGAGGGACGAGGGCAGCTACGCCCTGGAGGAGCCGAAGCAGCGGCCATATTCTGGCTATGCATACACCAAGGCATCCAACTCTAACAAAGAGTTCTACGCCTGAGGCCCCTTCTCCCACACGCTTTGTCTCTGGCAACGCGCCCGCCGTACATTCCACGGGTGCCCTTTCATCTTCTTTGTCTCGCTTACTTTCCTAAGACTCTTCCCTATCCTAGTTATTTCTCTGCATCTCTCATTTCCCCCCCCCCCACTCTCTCCCTAATACTGCAAGCTCAAGTCCGTGTACATGGCGAGTAGAAAAGTTTCTCTCGTACTTTGCTCTCTTTCTCTCTGCTGCTTCCTGCATTGCCCATGCCAAACTCATCTTTCTCTCCTATGGTTCTCGCCACTTATGGTACTTTTAATGTAGTTCAATAATGCATATGTCTTTGATAATTCTTTCTTATTCGTTATGGTCGCTAAGAACTTACACGAGGAACCTCACTGTAGAAGGCCCTTTTAACTCTCTCCTCTTTTTCCTCATTCTACTTCAATGATGATGCTCGATACGGACGGCTTCTCTCACTTCGTTGTTGTCATGACTAACCATAACTCTGCTTCTCAACATTTTCATGCTCTCCTGCCTAATTTCATCTATGCAATCTTTTCCTCGTGCCTATCATTCATATTGGCCATTTTTCCGTGAATTAATATTGATTCTAATAGACTTGTTCCCGTTTAACTAATTTACACTGCCTCGATGAACTGTTTATTCCATCTCTTCCTAACTTTTTCGTTATGTATTGACTATTTTACCAAAAATTTGTAATTAATGACCATTTTGTGCCAATGTCTTTTAAATATTGATTAAACAATTAAGTTTGAGAGAATAAAGATAATATGACAGCCTGCATTGATGATACGAAAGAGTGCGTCGACAGTTCTACGCTTTGTAGTATCGAGAAAGAAGCTGGAAGAAGTGGAAGGTGTGCAGACAACGAGAGAGAGGACGAGAGAGCACATGGAAGAGGAGAGGGCAGAGAGGCGGTCACTTTAAACTATCCTGATCGCAAGTGGACGATTCCTGAAGATTCGTGAAGAGGTTCGCGTGTCTTCGAGAGAGGGAAATTGCAAGAGGGAGTGAGATGAAGAGAGATGGAAAGAGGAAAGAGAGAAGAGAAGCAGACGGGAATCCGTGGAGGATCTTTCTTACACGATATCTTCGCTTGTAGATTTCGAGTAATTGTTCAGATGTTTTAATGAACTTAATTATAGCTTTGTGGTGTTTTCTTAGATTGATGCGGCTCCAGGTCCTCCGGGGGTATTCATTTCAGATGAGATTTAGTACTTTGGCTCATTGTATTGTGGCCATCCTTACTCCCATTTCATATCAGGAAACTGTAAATGTGAGAGGAAAGAATCTTTGCTATTCTTCTGTTATTCTGTTACAGAAATGGTAGAAGCGCGGTCGATTCAGTCGGCTGAAGATCTGCGCGATGAGGGGAACGCAGCAGTGAGAGCGGGCGATTGGATCTGTGCCAATGACAGGCTGGGCATTCCTTCTCTCTCCCCTTACTAACATCCTTTTTCCTTCTTTTATTGTAAGGACCTAGCTATATTTGATTGATCATTCTCTATTCCAGGTACACGGAAGCACTGCAACTGGCAATGGAAGACGAGAAGTCTCTTCGAGCTGCTCTCTACCGTAACCGTTCACTTGTTCGGATTAAGCTGGAGGAGTACGAAGGAGCAGAGAAGGACGCTTCTAAGGGTGGGTGCTTTTCTCTTCTACTCTATTCCATGCAAGTACTTCAGCCCTTGAACTCGATGGAGCGGACACGAAGGCCCTTTATCGTCGAGCTTTGGCGAGAGAACAACTCGAGCAACTCGGATCTGCCTTCAATGATGCCAAGGCATTCATTGCCTTCCCCCTGTCATTTCCATTTCTGCTTCTCTTCAGGAGGCGAATCGACTCTCTCCGGGAGACAAAGTAGTTCAGCAGCTTCTTCAACGACTTGTGGTGGCAAACAACGAGAAGTTGAAGAAGGTCACGAGTCTGGAAACGCGTGTGGGGGACATGAAGAAGCTGGTGTTTGGTGATGGTGAAGGGGGCAGCAAGGCTCAGGATCCAGAGCAGAAGGCGAAGGTTCTATTTTGTCTTCTGTTTCATTTCATTCGATTTTCAGCTCCACTACTTCATTTATTTCCTTGTGTCTGTTACTGTTTCTTTCCACTTTAGCTTTTTTCAGGCGTTGAATAATCTTCTTGTTGTGTGTCGAGAATCTGAGGCAGGAGCTGCTCGTGTTTGGAATAATGTCAGTATCTAGTTCCTTCCTCTTTCACTCTGCTTCTCTGCCTACCGTTTCTAGACTTCTCTCTCCTCTGGCTCTCTCTCTCTCCCTATCAGTCGCTCTCTCTTCTTCTCTCTGTCTCTCTGTTTTCCTCTGTCTGTTTCTCTCTCTCTCTGTATCGATCTCTCCGTATGTCTCTCTCTTCCTCTATCTCTCTTTATACCGCCTCCTTAAGTCGGCCATCGTCCCTGCCGTCCTCTCGATAGTGGCGACTGCGGAGAATTCGAGTGAAATCGCGATCGCCGCAATTCGAATCTTGGATGAAGTGATGAAGAATCATTCAAGGGTTAGAGTCCTAGCTTGGTTCACTGTTCTTCTCCTTGACGCCCCATTCCCTCGCAGGCCTTGCATGTCCTGGCCATGCTGGACAAGGACGGGCTGAAGTCGGTTCGGCAGGTTGTGTGTCTGATGAGCGTTCGGCCGGAGAAGGAGTTCGTGGATGCGGCCGGCCTTCTGCTCCAAAGGGCATTCAATGCATGCGCCAGCATGGACAGGCAGAAGGAGATCAAGCCAGATCCTGAGGTGGCTGAAGGTCGGCCGAGAATTCTCTCTCTTCCTTTTCTCTTATTCCTACCGTAATCCCCGAGTGTTCCTTCTCTTCCTCTGCTTTCCATACTCATCCTTTTCTTCAGCGAACAAGCTGTGGCTGGTGCGCATTCTGCTGGAGCTGCAGTCCGCTCTCACAGACCCCCGCGTCTCTGCCTATGTTAGCTCATTCCTTCTTCGTATTGATAGATTACGTAGAAGTCGTATTTCTTTATTCCTTCTCCCCTTTTAGGTGCGGGAAACTGTAATCGACTTGCTTCTGAAGAATCTGATGCACATGGACGGTGGAATTCCTCGTGGATGGTCGTGGAGATTCGTGGAGGAGAGGGGTAGGAAGAGATAATGCATTTTCTCTTTTTCTTATTACTTGCTGTTTCGTGATAATATTGACTGATTGTAAGAAAGAGGAAGAATGAAAGAACCCTGCCAGGCCTGCTGACCCTCTTGGAAGTGGCAGCGCAGTGTCCCGAGCAGATGGAGTTCCCAGTGAGTGCAGAGACCAGACAGCACCTCGCCATCTGCATCAGCCGACTCCACGATGACATGGTATTCGACACGAAGAGAACCATCTTCAAGGAGAAACTCGACTACTTCTTCAAGTTGGCTGGAATCTTCCCGTTGTCATTGTAATCCTTCTTCAACTCTTCTTTGCAGTTCCCTGATGGAGCGTAACAATGAACGGGAATGCCAGATAAAGATCGCCTCAGTTCTCTGCACTCTACTGCAGGGTCCAGTGGAACTTGGCATCAATCTGGTCACGAACGATCAGGTCACCGCTCTCATGCTTCTCATGGCTGATTCCAGCGATCGCGTACTCCAGGCAGGCGAATATTTCACATCCTTTTCCCTTTCTTGCTTATTTTATTTGGTCACATTATGTATTTTCTCCCTTTCTCTTTCTATGTCTCTCTCTCTCTCTCTCTCTCTCTAATTTTCTCTCTAACTCTCTCTCTAAAACTCTCTCTCTCTCTCTCTCTCTCTCTCTCTCTCCTTTCAGAGTATCGCAGCAGAGTTGATAGTGCTAAGTGTCTCCAAGCATGAGCGAGCCACTTCAATGCTGAAAGTGGGGATGCCGATTCTGAAGAAGCTGTTCGACTCGCCGGATGAGAACGTGCGAGTCCGCGCCCTCGTGGTGAGTCTACCACTTTCTATCCCTCTTTCTCTCCTTCCCTCTTTATCTCCTTCCCTCTTTCTCTCCTTCCCTCTTTCTCTCCTTCCCTCTTTCTCTCCTTCCCTCTTTCTCTCCTTCCCTCTTTCTCTCCTTCCCTCTTTCTCTCTTTCCCTCTTTCTCTCCTTCCCTCTTTCTCTCCTTCCCTCTTTCTCTCTTTTCCTCTTTCTCTCCTTCCCTCTTTCTCTCCTTCCCTCTTTCTCTCCTTCCCTCTTTCCCTCTTTCTCTCCTTCCCTCTTTCTTTCCTTCCCTCTTTCCATTACTTCTCTTCCTCAAAGGGACTGTGCAAGTGCGGTGCTGCTGGGGGTGATGATCTGAGCAAGTCTACAATGGCGGAGGGGGCTACCCTTAAGCTGGCTCAGACGTGCAAGAAGTTCCTTCTCGAGGTCAACAAATATCCCGTCGAGATTAGGAGGTTCTCTCTTTTTCAATCCCTCTTTCGTACTCCAAACCTTCCTTCTTGCAGATTTGCATGCGAAGGACTCTCTTACCTCTCCCTGGATGCGGATGTCAAAGAATGGATCGTGGAAGACCCTCTACTGCTCAGGGTTTCTTCATTCTCTCTCTCCTCTCTCACTTCTCGTCCCCCTCTTTCCTTCCTCTCATCGCTCTGCCTCCCGTTCTCTCTCTCTCTCTCTTTCTCCCTCTCCCTCTCTCCTTCTCTGTCCTCTCTCGGCTCTCTCTTCCCATTGCAGGCTCTTCTCCTTCTCGCCCAGTCTGCCGGTGCTCTCTGTGTCTACACTCTCGCTGCAATCTACGTCAACCTAACAAATTCATATGAGAAGCCAAAAGTTGATGAGGAGTTGGTCAAGTTGGCGCAGGCAAGTGATAGCGAGATTGAGAAAGAAAGAACGCAAGAAAGAAAGAGATGAGAGATAGAGAGAGGGGAAAGGGAGGGGAGAGAGAGAGAAGTGATAGAATACTTGTTTTAGTTTGCGAAGCATCACGTGCCCGAGACGCATCCGAAAGACACGGACGACTTCGTGGACAAGAGAATCCGTGCTCTGATCAGTGAGGGGGCAGTGACTGCCTGCGTTGCCATCCATAAGACAGAAAGCAAGAATGCCATGGATCTTCTCTCCAGGTTTCCTGAAAACTATTTCATTTAATTGTATCATTACTTTTTCCTTCTCATCTTTTTGTGTGTGTGTCTCTCTCTTTCTCTCTTATCTCTCTGTGTCTTTCTTTGTCTCTCTTATCTCTCATTCTCTATTTTTCTCTCTCTCTCTCTCTTATCTCTCATTGTCTATTTCTCTGTCTATTGTTTCCATGTTTTAGAGCAATGTCAGCATTCGCTGATGCTGAGGAGCTCCGCGGGAAAATAATATCTGAAGGAGGAACTGTCCTTCTTCTTCACCTGACCAAGGTGAGTTATCTGCCTCTTACGTCAAGAGAATTGTTATGAAAAAACAATTATTGAAAATAAATGGAAAGACCCTAAAAGATAAATAGTGAAGTACTGTTTCTTTCATTAACACGACATATTCATAGAATGCTAATGGCGATGGCAAGATAAAAGCAGCACACGCCATTGCCAAGTTGGGGGCCAAGGCAGACCCAGACATCGCCTTTCCTGGTCAACGCGCTTATGAAGTTCGTGAGAGAGAGAGAACGAGAAAGTGACAGATAAGTAGGATAGAGAGAGAGAGAGAGAAAGAGAAACCAGATAAGAGTGCTAGTATCTTGGAGGTGGTGAAGCCTTTGGTGGAGCTGCTGCACCCAGAAGTGGATGGGAGAGCGAATTACGACGCCCTGGTGACCCTCACGAACTTGGCATCTAAATCTGATTCTATTCGCCGACGAATCCTGAAGGAGAGAGCTGCGCCGAAGATCGAGGAATTCTGGTTCATGACTGACCACCAACATCTGCGGGCTGCCGCCTCGGAGCTGCTACTCAATCTCCTCTTCAACGACGACTTCTGCAAGGAAACCCTCAAGGTCTCATTCTCTTTTGTCCTCCTACTCTCTTTTCCTTAAGTCGTACCATGAATTTGCAGCCAGGAACAGATAAACTCAAGCTGTGGGTACTGTACTCTTCCGAAGATGAAGACAGTCGCCTTTCCCGGGCAGCTTCTGCTGCTTTTGCCGTTCTTTCCGAGGAAGAAGGAGTTGGGCAAAGAATTTTGGAGGAGATCAAATCATGGCCAGAAGTTTTCCGAGACATTGCCATGCATGAGGATACGGAGGTGTGTGGGGAGTGAAAGGGAATATCAAAGGATGACCATACTTGGAGGAATCGCCAGTCGCTCTTTTCTTCCAGACACAGCGACGAGGATTGATGGCAATAGCGAATATCATGGAAAGGGACGAGAAAACTTGTGCTGAGATCGTTGCTGTCAGTTTAAATTTTAATCTCTACTTTTTGCATTCTCATGCTATGTTTTATTGACCTTAACGTGTTCTTATTTTCCTAAGTCGGAACTGTTCCGCGTGTTGGTTGCGATCACGAAGTTGGGGATGAACGAGGCACGCGCTCTCTCCGTTACCGAAGCGAAGAGAGCCTTGGCAGCAGCTGAGAAAAGAGGATTCATCAAGGCAACCGATAGGGAACTCTACGAGAGGGACTCTCAGCTCTCTACCATCAGGGAGTAGCGTCCCCATTCTCCTCCGTTACACTATAAATCCACACTTGCTTTCATCCTCTCCAATTCCAGTTCTGACTGGTCCTTTACAAGCCTGCTTTATCTGAAAATATTGCATAACGGTGCGTGTACTACTTTAATCTTAGAGTTCTAGATTCCTCAAGTGTGCCATATCGAGGCTGTGTAATCGTCAAGTGAATTTGAATGTACTCAAAGAATAACGTTGTTTTGACTACCTTGTTATACCGTACTATAAAGAATGCATTTACGAGATGTATGGACCAGCACAAACTTTTTACATCAAGACAAAAACGGTAAGGCTCTCAAGTGATTGCGACCTGCTATCTACCAGTAGAGCGGTTGAAGGTGTGATATGGGCCGTATGAGAAGATTCGCCGGCCGGACACAGGAATAGCATGAATAAACAGTACACCGTCTAGGGGGCAAGGCTTCTACTCTAATTGAAATGTACGCGGGCAAGAAAGAAGAGCATCAAAGTGCCTACTCATCCTCATCCTTTTTCATCCCACCTGTCCTTCCTAACCGTTCAACCTCAACTCAAGTCAATGGCATTGCACAAATAAACCAGTACAACCTACAAACAGCTAAGGGCATCTACGGCATTAGCCCCATGACGTGTTGAGTCAAAACAAAGAGTGTAAACAGAGCAGAAAAAAATATTGAACCAGCAGCAAACTTTTCCTGCTGAAAGAGGAAAGCATTATAATCACACATGAAAAGGGCGTATAACAATATTAAATGAGGGAAGGGGAAGCACATGAAATGCAAGAGAACTGCCGATTCGTAGCAGACCTCGCTTACTTCTTCATACCACGCATCGTTTGCATTTCAATTCCTAACAGAGCGAATATTTCGTGCTGCACAAAAGAATGTGAAAGAGAATCAAGACGGCGGAGTCTTCGTCCACTCTTCTCCCTTTATCTCATCCATTCCACTTGGAAGACCTTCCTCTACAGGCACTGAGAATCGGCTGAAAGCATGGTATAACTCATGCAATCTGATGTCTCCCTCCCTCAGTCTCTTCCCTATCGCTCTCCTCCCTCTCTCTCCTCTCTATCTCCACTCTCTCTCTCTCTCTCTCTCTCTGTACCAACATGACATCTAGTTGCATCTGCGGAGCAACAGTTTCCTCGTAGGAGGGAGGCGGAGGGAGAGTGGACGTAGAGGCGTGAGAAGTAGCCGGCAAACTCATGGCGATGAAATCATCGTCCACCGGGGCAGAAGAGTGTGCGTACTCGGGCGACGCACCCAGACCGGGTGACTGTCTGAAAGCTCTCTCTCTCTCTCTCTCCTCTCTCTCCTTTTCTCTCTCTCTCTCTCTCCTTTTCTCTCTCTCTCTCCTCTCTCGGTGTCGACTAACCTCTTCCGTTCACTCTCTTCATCACTGCAGGAGTGGCGATGTGGTCTTTTCTCAGCAACGAAGCTGGTTCTGCTGGAGGATGAGAGAGAGTCAGTGCCCGCAGAGAAGCCAGTCACTCCGGGAACAGTATCGACTTCCTTCTCAAATCAAAAAAATTGTACAGAAGGAGTACGGTGACATTAGAATGAATACCAGGGCAGAAGTGGAGGAGTGGACTGAGGAGGCGGGCAGAGAGGAGATCAAGGCCAGCGCGTGGTCGCTGCTCGCTTCCTCCGCCTTAAAGAACCATTCTTCCATCTTCTTCCTCCTTCCTTCCATTCTACCAACCTGCTCAGCAGTCGAATCCATTGCTGTCGAAAGGCTCGAATAGAACCGCAAGAATCTAAAAGTACAGAAACTCTAGAGAGCTTAAAATGACTTATCAAAAAGAGAAGAAGTGAGAAAGCTAACCTTGCATACACATCTTTGCTTGTGGGAACTTGATAGACAGTGGAAGTCTGAGCGGGAGGGAGAGGGGGGTCGGGCAGGCGGTTGCATATCATGATGACATTCATCTGGTTCAGCAAGTCCTTCATATCCGGCCGAGACTCCGCTTCCTTAACAACAACTCATTCAGAAGAAGGCAGTCAGATGAGAAAGGATCTAAAAGAGAAGAACAGAGAGAGAGAGACTTCTTTGGCATTGGGGAGACTCTCCAGCACAACGACCAACACTCGCAGCACCGGCTCGCGGCGGAACGGAGACAGCTTCGGCAATTCTACCATTCCCCTGATTGCCGCACCACGATCAGAGCCAATTCGAGTGTCTGCAAGAGTAGGAGAGAGAGAAAAGGGTAAGTGAAAAGAGACCGACTCAGAGTGAGAAATAGGGAAAGAGAGAGAGAGAGAGCGAGAGAGCTGACCATGAAGAATACAATCGAGTCGCTTGGATGCCAGTCCATCCTTGAGTGATAGTATGAGTCTGAGCAATAAGAGCAGGGCACTGACCATCGTTTGAGCTGCGAGCTCCTGAGAAGAAAAGTCTCTAGTCGATATCCTTAGATGGAAAGCAAGCTGTTCCAATGTATAATCCGAAAGGACTTTAAGGGCTGACGACGAAAATAAGAGGGACCGTTTCATCACAAATTCGATAATCTCAAGTTTCACTTTACTGGGCATACACAACCCGAGTTTTGGAAGTTTTTAAAAGAACCCTTAGTTTTAAATGGATAGTGGAATAGGGTTTCATTTATTTACAGCATTGTTAAAACGCACGGGGTGATGATATATAGTTATGATTATATGAATATATGTACATATATAATGGTGAGATAATAGCCCGATGGCGCAGAGGTCAGAGGGAAGTGGAATGATTTGGGGTCGGGGGAAGTGGGGAGGAAGAGGAAATGAGGGACGGGAGGTGTTTTGGACGTGGCTATATTGTTGAACGCCTTAGCGGCTCGAAGATCTGGTGGAAGGATATGCTTGATGGTAGCAAGAGGTCGGCTGAACTAACACTATACGATATCAACATAGAAAGACCCTTACATGACCACCCAGATTTTAAGACCCTGGGTGATCCTGCACCACCCTGAATTCGATGAGACTTGTTAGCAATAGGACGAAAGCACCATGAATTCGTCGCCAATCCCCTATACCTGAGTTATCCTGCACCACCCTGAATTCGATGGTTCTGTCAGGTTCTAAACCGTGGCTTTTATTCCCTGTGTCTCAATACAACTCCCTTGAGGAATGAGCTGAAAACCATGGATGCAGGTTTCAGAAAACTAAATTCCGTTATTCTATTAACATTGATAGACCACGTAATCGAAACGAACATATGACGAGAGGAGAGTTTCGATTGCCATGAAAGAGTTGTCCTTGCTGCCGAAGCACAGGAATGCAACGAGTTCCATGGCCCAGGCGAAGTGGCTTTGGCCAAGGGGACGGCGGATGAACTCGGAGATCATCAAGCGAATTAGCCTGTTTATTAGCCCAAGCTGCATTTAATTGAGACCACTCCTTTTCTTCAAGAGAGAAATGAAGAGTGAAAAGTGAGCTCACTTCGTTGTCTGATGGGGATCCTGGAAGAAAGCAGAGAATTCCTTGGTATCGAAGGACTCCCCTTCTTTACTCGACACCGCGAATGGATTCTCTCGGTGCTAGAAACAAACTGAATCATGAGAACAAGAGAATGACAAAGAAGAAGAACTGACAAGTTGAGGGGGCGTGGTCTGGCAGCAGCGGAGCATCAGGGCGAACCCTTGGTACAACTCATCAGCAGAACCATCTCGGATGTACGAGCTCATCGACAAGTCGCGTTGGGTGGAGAAGAGCTGCACCATGAAGGACAGCACTCCACGCTTCACCAGCAGAGACAGCTAAATCCACCTCCTCCTCTGACATTCTTCTTCATTCTCCTACCGTTTCTGGTCGTGTCGTGAGTTCGTAGATAAGTCGTGTGTACTCTGCGGTATATGTTCGGAAATTGTGGTTGTGTTTGCGAGGGAGACAAGACAAGAGAAAGACGACGTAGCTGGCCACCGACTCATCCGGCTGCATGTTCACAGCATGCGTCGCGCTCCATTCGGATTGTACTCAAAACAAGTAGTTGTCTCGGTTATATCTCACTGTTTCCAGTCTCTCTCTCTCTCTCTCTCTCTCTCTCTCTCTCTCTCTCCCCAGATGAACAGAAAGAACAACCAACCAGCGGGCTCAAAGAGCAGAGAGACATTGTCTTCTAATGAGGCGACCACGAGTTTCACCATGAAGGAAGCGAAGAAGGATCGGACTTCCTTCGAGGGCGAAAAGAGGAAGCAGGCAGCGACATCCGGTCGTAGAACGAGATGATTCACGAGCCAGAGACGACTCTCTCGCACTGAAGACATCAGACAGTGCAGTTGCGCGCACCACACTTCCTGCAAGGAAGAGTCAGGAGAGGGTAATGGAACAGAGTGCTCCATGAAGGGACCGCCCCTGTGATTGTTCTTGAAAAGAACCTTCTTGATGGTGGAGATGGTAGGATTGGCATGGAGAGCAGTGTGGATGAGGAAGTGAGAAAGGAGTCGAGTGGCAGAGCAGAGGAGCTCCTTCCTCTCCTTCCCCACTCCTGCTTGGCAAGCCCTCATCACGAGTTGTCTGACGAGACTGAAGAAGGGTTCGGAGTACTGTACTCTCTCGATGAGAATGCGTCGATTCCTCTGCCGGAGCATCTCCTCCAGTCGGGAAGGCATCACTCGCCTCTGAACTCCTGCAAACCAAGCACACTATTTCTACTACACTTATCAAACAATAACTGCTATCTTACCCTAGAACAGCAAAATAACCAACCGAGTGTAAGTGATGAGAAGTGGCGATGCAAGTGAGTCATGGGAGAGAAGCAACCCTTGGAGGGGAAGGAGGAGTTACCGGAGGGAGAGAAAGGGAGTGCAGTAATCGAGGGGGGAGAAGAGGAAGATGGCTTTGTCTGCTGAGACACTCTCTCGTAGAAAAGGATGTACGCATTCCACCAACTACGGGTCTTCCTCTTAATCCTTCCAACCCTTCCATCGTCATCCGCTCCAAACCTGCAATCTCCTCTCTCTTATTAAACCAACTCCAGCCAATATCTCGCTTTCCCCACTATGTCTCTCGCTCACTTTGGTCCCTCTCTCTCTCTCTCTCTCTCTCTCAACTCTTTCTCTCCCTCTGTCCTCTCACACACTGACCACCGATTGCGTGCCTCTGCCTCAGTCGCCTCAAAAGTCGAGACTTCGTTGTCATCGAACTTGTACCATTTGCCGGTGTCTCTACATCGAATGTAAGAGTAGTAGTGACCGCCAGCCGCTTGGCCGGAGTGGACAAGCACACCGCGAAGAAGGTAGTGGCAGTCTTCTGAGAGAGAGGGAGGGAGAGAGAGAGAGAGAGAGAGAGGGAGGGAGGAGAGAGAGAGAGAGAGAGAAAGAGAGAGAGGGAGCGAGAGAGAGAGAGAGAGAGAGAGAGAGAGAGAGAGAGGGAGCGAGAGAGACGAACCATTGGAAGAGACAGAAGGGGGAGGAGTGGTAGTGGAAGAGGAAGAGGAGGCGCACTCCGCCCTCTCTGCTTCCGCGAGTCCATCCTTCGTAAAAGGGCGGACATTCATCTCGAATGGGAACTCGAAGTAGTCGTTGAACTTCACTGCCACTTCCTTCTCCCAGTCGAAGTCAAAACGTTTCAGTTGGACAATCAGCACGGGTGGCAGCCGAGAGATCGACAGACGCTTCACCGCTTTCACCTAGAAAGAGAGAGAGAAAGAGAGAGAAAAAGAGAGAGAGAGAGAAAGAGAGAGAGAAAGAGAGAGAGAGCGAGAGAGAGAGAGAGAAGGAGAGAGAGCGAGAGAGAGAAATGATAGCTAGAGAAGGGGAAATGAAGAAGGAAAACATGAAGAGAAGGAACGGAACCTTCTCATCACACAATTCGCAGTGGTAGGCGTTGTCATTCTCAAGAATATCGCCTTTGACGTATTCCTTGAGGGAGTCGATCAAATTGTTATGAGAGCGAACATCGAGTGACAGGGAAGTGAAGCCCTCTTCTCGCATATATCTACAATATAGAATGTCTCTCAACTCCCCCTCTAATCCTTCTTCTCACCTGTGCTCGCAGTCCTTGCAGATCTTCTCATCTGCAAACATTCCTCCCAGAGTGATCTCACAGATCGGCGGTCGCCCCAGCTAAGAGATCAATCTTAAAGGAGCTTTTCGATTTCGAACTTCTTACCTTTTTGAGTCCCTCATCGATGACATCAGTGATCATGTTCTGGAACTCAAGGGCGTCTTGCTGCTCTCTCACATTGACTGCCTCGCCATTCTTGAAGCTGCAATCATCACACAAGAGACGATAGAAAGAGAGAACGGACATAGAGAAGAGAGAGAGAGGGAGAGAGAGAGAGAGAGAAAGAGGGAGCGAGATAGAGAGAGAGAGGGAGCGAGAGAGAGAGAGAGAGAGAGAGAGAGGAACGAGCGAGAGAGCGAGAGAGAGAGAGAGAGAGCCATAGAAATATAAACACAAACTTGAAGACATTCCAAAAGTCATTGGGAGTGAAGGATTCCATTTCATAAGCGACGAGATGGGCGAAGAGAATCTGCACTGCGGCGAGCACCTTCACAGCGTAGTTTCCCTTCTCCTCTGAACTTTCTTCGCTCTTCTCCTCCTCTTGCTCTTCTTTTATGATATAGCGCTTCTTGAGAGAGGGCTGAAATTAACTAAGCTTGTTGATCAAGTCATGGCAAATCCAAGGGATGACAAAGAATGAGAAACCTGAGTGTTCGGCTGGATCAGATCCTCGGGGATCGGAGCATTTAGCACAGCCTCGCGCACCTCCGGAATCATGAACAGCTGGAATCAGACTCGACTTCGTCTCTCCTCAAAGAAGTCACTTACTTGCTGGAAGACACTGTTCATGTAGCAAGTGGCCCCGCCATTCTTCAGTCCGACGAAGCCAGTGGCGGAGCGGAGAGCCAGCTCAGGCGAGTACTCCCATTCTGTGCGCGTGCTCCAGGCTCAAGCAGCACTCTCTCACAACACTGTTATGTACTCTTCGCTGGAGATGATTGTCAAAATCAGCTACAGCAAGATAACAGGCACGTAATCAAATTTAAGAATTATTCCAGGAATGATGGTCAAGTCTTCTTACAATTAGGTAATAAATTTTTTTTTCAGATATAAAACGCAAGTAGAAAAAATTTTCTCCTAATGCCGCATTTGACATCGAGCTTACGCGATGAATAGAATGTTTGATCCAAGAGAGTCAACGCAAGTTCCAAATTCTGCCACTCGGTGCCCACGCCACAGAGCACTTCGATCAGATGGAAGACTGCGCGTTGCGATCTGGAAATAGGAGGAGAGTGGTGGCATTTACGAAGGGGGGAGAAGCTGTACCTTTGACTGCCGGCAACAGCGACACTCCTCGTGGCAGAGAGATGAGGAAGAGCCGAGGCAGAGCGAGGAAGCTCCGAACCTTGCAGCCGCAGCTCCTGCCAAGACTGGCTTCCACTCATCTCAGCCACTGTCATCGACCGAGGAATCTCCTCCGTCTCAGAAGACGAAGCCGCCGTCTCTGTCTGTGTCTTCATACACGTCTATTATATATGGTGTCAAAACATAAAAATTTTGGGTAAGAAGGATCAGGGTAAAAAAGGTACTGTCGATTCGACAGACCCACCCATATTTTGGGCCTCTCCAAAGTCCTACCCTACCATGTTTTTGAGGAACATTTAAACAAAAACAGCTAACCCACCCTGGTTTCCGGATCCAATACCTCCATCCCCACCCTAATCTTTTGGGCCCTCGACCGTGGCTTTTATTCCCTGGGAAGGGTCAATATAAATAACAGAAAATAGAGTTCTGAACAATGAAGTACTGGAATAGGACAAATAAGGCAGAAAATGAAAGACTTCGCTGAGACCTTGTTGAGACTCGAAAACGGCAGAACGAAGTGAGTGAGCAAAGAGTCGATGAGTCGGGGTCCGTCGGGGGCGGAGCCAATGTAAGACTGCTCAGATGGAGGGAGCATCTCAACCAGTTCAGAGAGAACAGAAAGACGACAGAGAAGCAGCGAATCGTCCGGGTAGGCAATCTGCTCTCTCCCCGATACTTCCTGCACCATTCTACCATTCATTTGATTGCCCTTCCAGTATGGATATACAGAATGCTCAAGAATGACAGACCTGTGCTTCGTGAAGGAAGGCGATGCCAGCTTGCACTTTCTCTTTCAGATTCCGCACTTGGATTCCATTCAAATGGCTGAGTTTCAAAAGCCTAAATAATTAATGATAGCGAGTAACTTATCAATCTCAGACAACCACTCGCAGAGGGGGGGGGGGCACTGACCCGCAGAAGAAAGTACACAACTCTTCGGCAACGAGTTCTTTGTGGCGACACTCGTCCTTCTCGATGACTCTGAGAAGAGCCTCGGCCAATTCACATCCGCCCGCTTTTCTTTCTGTCTCTGCTCCTTCATCTTTCTCATTCCCTCCAGAAGATGAAATGGTCTTGAGAAGGCGAGTCGCCACTTCGCACACCTTCTCACGAATATACCTCAAGAATAGCAGACTCACCAAAGGAAATCAAGTAAAACGGACTGACTGATTGGAATGGAAGAGGGAAGCACAGAGAGCATCTCTCCAAGAGGGAGCGAGGACTTCCGAAGGGGGGATTCCGACAGGGAAAGGGGCGGACACCGACACGGTTAGCAGTTCAGCCGACTGTAGCGCAATCACGATTATCTCCTCCGCCACAACTGGCGTGCACAACGACTCCTTCATAATGGTATATTCTGTTTAGAAGGGATAGAGAGAGGAGAGAGAGATAGAAGAGACAGAGAGAAAGTAAGAGAAAGAAAGAGAGAGAGAGAGAGAGCGAACCTCATGAAGGAGGCTCTCGTCCGGGACGGAGAGAAAAGAAGCAGAGCTGCCCGGGGCAGCGGCGGCGAGAATCAAGGAGCAAAGATGAGTGAAAGATGCTCGGGCCAAGTCAGGGGAGATGGCTGAGGAAGTCGCTCCCCTCTCTGCATGCCCCATTCGGGCAACCAGCTCAAGCGCACTTTGTTTATGATGCCTTCCAAAGATATATCGATATAACATATAACGTCCACGAGACAGTAGAGAAAAGGCTTGTAAAACCTCGATGAGATCACTTTCTCCTGCCAGAAAGCTCGCCAGAGAGGCGGAGAGATTAGTGGCCAGGCAAGTCTTCAGAAGAGAAAGAACCACCAGCACCCCTTCCGTCCTGTTCTCATCCCTCATTTAACAACAGCAACATGATATTGAATAACCTGAAGGCAGCATTGCCTGGGATGAGCATTCGATTGGGAGTGAGAAGAGAGAGAAGAAGGACAGGCGCCTCTCGGATAACTCTGAGATGAACTGCAGAGACAGGGCAAGGCGTAGAAGGCATGAGAAGAGTCTGAAGGAGCAGACATTCTCAGGGTCCTGAAGGGAAGGAAGATGACCTGAAGGAGATACAAGTTGTACAGAGTAGCGGAACTGCTACTGCCCCGCAGGCAAGCCGCCAACTCCCCTCGTTCAACCACCCGTTCCAGAGATTGCTGCTTCTGCAACACACTCTTACAACTTCATCGCAACCCTTACCCACGCATTACACCTTCTCTCAGTGGGAGTAGAAAATGTTGAAAGGCGACATTAAATTATAAGGTGGGGATGCCGGGAAACACTCGAAGTTACAGTGCGCATATTTAGCATTTTCACCTGTCTACGTAAAGAATAATATCTTACCACATTACAGGGAGGAATGATACGAAGGAGATGAAAAGCAGAAGAAGCGACATCGGAGATGAGAGGATCCGCATCCGCAACTCGAAGAAGAAGATCGACGAGGGCAGAATGGCAAGCGAGGACCGAGGACGGCAGAGAACGCTCATTATTCTCCAGGTCCTGCTGATTCATTCCCACTGGCCATTCCCTGCTCAACACAAGTAATCTCTTCCTATTCCCAGGATCCGACAAAGAACCTGGAAGGAGAAGAGAGAGAAGAGTGAGTGTTCAAGGAAGACCGCTCAAGTCGAATTGAAAGAATTGTTTGGCGAGAGAAGCCGAGATCAGCGAGAGAGAACTTGTAGTCTTCATACTGAAAAAAGAACAAATCAGAAGAACCCACTCCAGCCCTGCCTCCTTTCCGTCCATACAGAAATGTTCGGTATGCAAAGACCATGAAGATGGCTGATCATCTATCACGGAAAGTGGCTACCGTGTAGTTCGCTTCGTTCATATTTTAGCCCCTCTCTGTCATTCTCTCAGCACAAAAGCTATGAGGAGAATCAGTAAAGGGGGCATTTGGATGTTTGTGTAATTGAACAAGAAGTGGAGAAGCGACAGACCCGGTAGGATTGAGCGGGCACTCTGGAGGTGTTGGTGAGAAGATGTTGCCACTCCCCCTCCGTCTTGAAGACCTCCGTCTCCAGCCAGTCAGAGATGCGACGGCGGAGAGAGGCGAGAGTCGTGTTCGAATGCACCCGGAACACACGAGTCACGTCACCTACAATTATTCCAAATACCGTATTTGTACTATACATAATATATCTAAAACGCTTTGATAATAATAATAATTGGCAGGGAAGCACATCAATATGGCCGAATAGAAGAAAAGAATAGTAATGCAGGTAGATTAATTAAGAGAAAATAGATGATGAGTTCTTATAAAGACTACTGAATGCAGCCTGTGCCGTTTCAAAGAAGGAATGTGATCGGGATTTGAGACTAGATGAGGGGACAAAATAGCTTAAAGCTAAACTCCATAATTGATTTGACGCGACCGGTATATGGGAAAATTAAGCTATTGGGATTCCTGGTTCAGAAGGAACTTAATATCTGGTGAAGATTATCCATCAGGGAATAAAAGCCACTGTTGCGGATCGACCAGAAGAGAATGGGATAGTGGATATAAGGCCCGAAAATCAAGATGGAGATCTGCATAAAACCGAAATTCTGTTAAAATGTTCGGCAAAAATGTGGTGGATTATGGATCTGAGGAAGTTCTTTTGTAGCCCCTCAAAACATATTTTGTCTCCATAAATCCACATCTTGAGATAAGAAGAACGATTTACCTGTCTCCTTATCACGTCGATTGTATGAGAAGGCGTGATCCAGTTCCGTCTCTTCAAACAAGATCACAGCTTATTCAGATAAGTAAGGAGAGAGCGAAGTAATGGATCCTAAACGAACCAGGAAGGCAGACTTGGACGGCAAGAGAATGGCCAATGAAAGAACAGTAAAGAGGAGGGCGGCGCCGCTCCAGCAAAGCGGCCGTGCGATCCGTCTCTTCCACCAGAGCCAACAGGGCCTGCACTCACTACGGTGTTCTCAGTCTACACCAGGAAACACGACCTGGATGGAGCGGCTGGCGTGGCGGGCTGCGGTGGCCTGCACGGTCTCGTCTTCTGTCTTCATCTCTTTTACTGACGACTCAATGCGAGAGAGACTACAACGGAAGAGTCATTCTCTGCTCTGCAAGAAAGAAGAAGTGGAAAGCGTACGATTGAGTGACAACTCTGGTGACGAGAGAGAAGCGGCCGCTGCTGCTGTCATCCTCTGCACTGGCAAGGGAGAACAACTCCCGCATGACACCCACCCAATGAGTCGTCGCCTTCTTCGCCACCACTGCTCCCGCATTCCGAATCGCCTCCCACACGTACTCATCTCCCTCCAATCACAGCACTCATTCCAGTCATTCTAATCCAACACTTACAACCAGAGCGGAGCTGTTGACGGAGTAATCCTTACGAGATCTGGCCAGTCCCTCATTCACTGCCTTATAGAAGACCTAAAGCAAGCCACTCTATTTCCTCGTCATTAATTAAAACAATTTTGGAAAACAATCAAGCGCAGCTGATCAGCCGCTCAGAGGGCCATAAAATGTAACAGTTAGTCATGTAAAAGATGTGCAAAGAGTGAATAAAAGAAGTGATTAGAAAAAAACGAACCTCGAAACATTGCCATCCCTCTTCGCTGAGGTTGCTGGCAGGATACGACATCACTTGATCTATAGAAATAACTCCTGTTAAATCTTTGACCTTCTAACGACAAAAAAAGAACCTCGAAAGAAAGGGACCACGAGATCCTCACGAAGCATGGATTTGTGCACGAGATCGGAGAAGAAGTCAAACGCCTCGCTCCGGTCTTCATTGTCCATCGTATTCTTCACCAGACACTCCCACAACTCACACACCTAAGAAGGAGAACGAACATCTCTTTATGAGTCATCCTCACTTAAACGTTTAAAGATTGTCTTCTTTTCACCATCGAAATGCTCACATTATGTGAAGTCGCTACAAAAGAATGAAGAAAGGGAGATACCTGGTTATAGCTAATAGTGAGTTCTGCTGGACTCTCTAGCAAGAGGAAGAAGAGACATTTGAGGAAGATGGAGAGCTCCTCTGGGCGACACTACAATTCGAATTGATTCTGCCAAATCAGAAAGAAAGAAAGCAAAGCGGAACCTGAGAGGGACGAAAAGGCGTCGGCTCGTGAGAAGCTACTATATTCTTGCAGACTTCATCGATGATATTATGGTTCCTCTCTAGTTCCATGATCTTATCGGTCCTTGAATTAAAGAATGTATCCGTCATTTCTTTCTCAATCTCTTCACCCTCTACGATTTCTCTCTCGCCCCCCCCTCCCTCTCTCTCTTGCTCTCTCGCCCCCCCCCCTCCTCTCTCTTTCTCTCTCGCCCCCCCCCCTCTCTCTTTCTCTCTCGCCCCCCCCCCTCCCTCTCTCTCTTTCTCTCTCACCTTGAGTATCCCGAGTCCTCGTCAGAACGAAACAAGCTTAGAAGAAAAGGCAGCTGCTGAGTCGCGAGCACAACGAGCCCTCAATAGTTCCGATCACAACAAAAAATTAAAACAACAATGGACAGATACAATTTCAGATGACATCCAAATCTTCGGCTGAAAGGAGGAGCCACCTGAATTGGAAACAATGTCCACCACGCACTCTTCGATGTACTCATCGGCCTGCGAGCCATCGCCTGGAGGACATCCCTCGAGGATCTAGAGAAACAAGCCAAAGCTTCTCCAATCACTCTTCTTTAATCGCCATGCTTTCCCTTTCTCTCTCTCTCTTTCCAATCTCTTACCCCCTCCCTCTCTCTCTTTCCAATCTCTTACCCCCTCCCTCTCTCTCTTTCCAATCTCTTACCCCCTCCCTCTCTCTCTTTCCAATCTCTTACCCCCTCCCTCTCTCTCTTTCCAATCTCTTACCCCCTCCCTCTCTCTCTTTCCAATCTCTTACCCCCTCCCTCTCTCTCTTTCCAATCTCTTACCCCCTCCCTCTCTCTCTTTCCAATCTCTTACCCCCTCCCTCTCTCTCTTTCCAATCTCTTACCCCCTCCCTCTCTCTCTTTGCAAACTCTTACCCCCTCCCTCTCTCTCTTTCCAATCTCTTACCCCCTCCCTCTCTCTCTTTCCAATCTCTTACCCCTCCCTCTCTCTCTTTCCAATCTCTTACCCCCTCCCTCTCTCTCTTTCCAATCTCTTACCCCCTCCCTCACTCTCTTTCCAATCTCTTACCCCCTCCCTCTCTCTCTTTCCAATCTCTTACCCCCTCCCTCTCTCTCTTTCCAATCTCTTACCCCCTCCCTCTCTCTCTTTGCAAACTCTTACCCCCTCCCTCCCTCTCTTTCCAATCTCTTACCCCCTTCCTCTCTCTCTTTCCAATCTCTTACCCCCTCCCTCTCTCTCTTTCCAATCTCTTACCCCCTCCCTCTCTCTCTTTCCAATCTCTTACCCCCTCCCTCTCTCTCTTTGCAAACTCTTACCCCCTCCCTCCCTCTCTTTCCAATCTCTTACCCCCTTCCTCTCTCTCTTTCCAATCTCTTACCCCCTCCCTCTCTCTTTTTCCAATCTCTTACCCCCTCCCTCTCTCTCTTTCCAATCTCTTACCCCCTCCCTCTCTCTCTTTGCAAACTCTTACCCCCTTCCTCTCTCTCTTTCCAATCTCTTACCCCCTCCCTCTCTCTCTTTCCAATCTCTTACCCCCTCCCTCTCTCTCTTTCCAATCTCATACCCCGTCCCTCTCTCTCTTTCCAATCTCATACCCCCGTCCCTCTCTGTCGTTCTCTTATTTTCGTTCCTTGTTCTCTTTCTTTCGTTTTCTTGCTCTCATAATGCGAACCTTCAGATGAGCCGCGAAAGCCGCATCAACATTCTCAAAGTCAACACCATCAGACCTCGCCAGTTTCCACAACCCCGCCAAAATCTAGAATTTAAAAAAGACAATCTCGAATCATAACAATATAAAATAATTTTAAGGGTACCGAATTAAGGAAATTAATGATCTAACAAAGAAGATGCAAAATAAAGAAAAATTTCTTCCGATAATAACTAAACTGGCGGTGCTTACCAGTTGAATGGAGCCGAGAGCATTGATGGAAGAGAGCTGAGAAGACATACGACGGAGCATGTCAATGAGAAGAGATCTCTCACGAGTGCCGCCATCCACCCACGCAGCCTGCAACAGTCATCTCTCGGTTCAGAAGCATCCCCACGGATCAATACAGTTCCTTAGATGTCTACAACTATAACAGAAGAGGAAAGAGCTTGCCTCGATCTTGTGAAGAAGCGACGAGACGAGGTCATTATCGAAGAGTTGAACAGAGCGGACGAGCAACTCGAAGATGTGTCTTTGGATGACGCTGTGCTTCCCTCTCTGCGCCTCCCAAATGGTTGATACTTCCATTGGCTGCAGAAGTCCTTCTTGAAGAAGAAGCTTCACCACGCGTTCAAATCTCAAATCATTCTTCAGTAAGGAGTAAACTGTTGGGTCCACGATTAAATCACTCATGATAATTGACTTTTCTACCAGATATATTGAGAATACACTTCACCACGGGAAAAAAGACTACATAAAGCTAGCATAGAAGCTAATTGTTTACAGGTATACAATGCTCTTATTCGTATTCTCTATAAGCACACGGGGGTTACACCCGTCAAATCAGGTGAATCAGCAGGCGTGAAATCGGATGTCAATTTAATGCTCTAAGCAAATATAAGGTATTGTTGATCAAAATGTAATGTTAGGAAGAGAAAAAGCAAGGAAAGATTTTCCCTACCTGTCGACATAACTGGGAAGATGGAGATTGTCCCTGGTGAGAACATCAATGAGTCTATACTCTTCCATCCACTCAGCCAACTTCCCCTTCCCAACTCTGTCATTCTGGAAATCTTGAATCAAGCAGAAGATGTTGTCGACTGCACTCATTCTAGCATTGAAGGGCGACTCATTCAGCACTCTCAAAGCATTCCCTTAGTTGGATTCGCCAGAGAGAAGAGAAGGCCAACCGAATAATGAAGCAGAATCTCCACTTATGCAGCGCAAGCACTTCATTCTGGCAGCCGAATGCGAGGAGGAAGTAGCAGAGAACGTCGTAGAGCTGGTAGGGGAGGCAGTCCCTCATGTCTCCCCGATGGTTCTTCAGATCGGGTTTCAACATGTTCTCCTCCTCGTTGCTCTCGCTCGATATGAGCAAGCTCTCAACCGCATCCAACTTAATCAACGTTATTTTAAATCAGTTACGAATATGTGAAGTCAAGCAGGAAAGTACAAGATTGAAAGAAATACTTATTTTCTGCTATTAGCCCAAATGCGAAGAAAGAACAAACCACAAGCTGGTTGAAGACTCGATTCAATAGCTCTTTCTTCAAGACAGTGACAACACCATGAAATGTCCTGAAAAGAATCAAACATTCGAAGACGGAAAATTCTGGATTACAAAAAAACGTGCCTCAAATAGAGAAGAATGTCTTCAGGTTTCGTGGACTTTGTGATGTTGTTTAGGAAGAATTGATGCAATGAAATGAATCCGTCCCGCATTGCGAAAGAGAAAACAAGCAGCGCAAGGTAGGGCTGCAAAGCAAAGAACAGCTATTTCCAAAAGTTCGTGACTCTGAAATTGAAAACAACGAAACGTTTGGCGAACAGTTCTGAAGATTAAAAAAGAAAATGACTTTTATTCAAGCTTCATTTCTTTATTGTAGTCAAGCGAAAAAGGACCATGCTGTAAAAAAAATTTTGAAGACTGATTAGATCGAACCCTTAGTCTGAAATTTTCAGAAGTTGAGTGTGTTCTGGGATTTTCGTATGTGTTGAAAAACCACTGGAAAAGTGAACCTTTTCATAGTTGCCGTTTTCGGCGAAATCATTGATTCGGTTGTAGTCGATAAAGACACTGTGCTCATCAGGAATGTAAGACGATCTGCTCATTATATCATGGAATCTGAAAGGACAACTATGCATTACTTCCCCATTGAAAAGTGAATGGCTGAACCTGGAGGAAGGGTCTAAGATGAATCCAACGACAGAGAAAAGTTCAGGACGAATGTCACGTGAGCCTGCTCCTCTCTCCAGCTGAACACACAGCATCTTCAGCACCAAGCCAGAGCAGTCCAGAATGGAAATCTGTAGAGCAGTGGTTAGTCCGTGAAGTGCACCCCACCACGAACCAGACAACGACGGTCCCAGTCGGCAACGTTTTCCTCTCGAAAGAAGCGAGAGAAAGCGGGAAGCAACACTCGAATGATGAATCCATCAACGGTTCCGTCTCCACGACCTACATCTTCTTTATTTTAAACTCTTACTTATACTTCCTGTGACAGATATTCCTTCCAGACAGATTGGTTGTTTGTTTGAACAACTTTAAATTAATTTAAGTTTTTTATGCTTTTCGGACTCATAGAAAGGAGAAACTAAATCCAAAATTGAGCCATTAAAATAGGCGATAAATTACGCCTTTAATATCTCACACCAACCTTGCTTTAACAAATCAATAGATACTTCAATCAGATTTTGGAAACGGGAATTAGGAAGCGGTGGAGAAGTCCAGCGCGGCCTACACGAGTAAAGATTACACAATGTGAGTAAAAGCAACAGCCAACCAAGGCTGAGTGGCAATTCCAGCCAACTCGTCCACCCATCCCTGGCAGATCTCATCTCTTGAGACTTCACTCATCCCATCTTCGTTTTCTTAAATAAGTTACATATTTCATATGAATTAAATTACCTAAGAAAAAAATTGATGTGTTACACAAAAAAACGTGCCTTGATCGTCAACCGAGATGTCTGAATTCTGCTTGCTCGCACCCGAGGCAAGCGCGCAACTAAAAGCAAGAATATTTATGCACTTGAACTCTGCCACAGGCTGTTTAGGAGTTGGATGATAAAAATATAAAACTGGACTCAGAATGGCTCAATAAATACCTAGCGCTCGCTGTGACAAGTTACGAAGAAAAACCCATCTGTGAATCCGCCAAAATTCCAAATGATTTTACCAAAGCCTTGTTTTCCACCGACATCACTTTGACATCCAGCAAAGTTGGACGGCAGAAACTAACTTGTTGAGCAGGAGGCCGATCGCAGTATCGGCTTCCACGTCGGGTCCGTTCCATTCTGTGCCACACTCAGTCTCGTAGTTAACAGCGACTTTATCACCAGATTTGAAGGAACGTCTAAAACTAAGTGAATTTAACGACAGGAAATGGCTCAAAAAATTAAATACCTTCACCTTGGATCAGTGGTATTCTGTGCATCGATCACACATTCCACGTCCGGTTGGTTCCATTCTGCGCTAGACTCAGCCTCGTAGTTTACAGCGACTTTATCACGACCGTGAGGTTTCAAGTCAGATTTGAAGAAACGTCTAGAAGAACTAAGTGACTTTTAACACACGAAACGGATAAAAAAAATTAAATTCCAGTACCTTGGGCCAATGGGCTGCTGTGCATCCATCACATTTTCCATGTCGAGGCTGTTCCATTCTGTGCCACCCTCAGTTTCGCAGTTAACAGCGATTTTATCATGACAGTGAAATGGCAAGAAACGTCTAAAACCAAGTGATTTTAACCAAACGAAACGGTCAAAAAGGATAAAGAAAATTCCCTTACCTTGAGCCAGTGGGCTGCTGTGCACCCCCCACACCATCGCCCGAACTGACCGCCACTTCTTCTGAAAAGTGATCCTTTTCTTAAATTACTCATTCTCAGGAGCGCTTAGAAAGACTAGTACAACCAGACACCTTTCTTATCGACTGGTCTTTCATCACCAGCGACGTCCGTCTCCAGCAGTGATTGTAGATCCATGCTGCAATATGCATGTTCTGAATGAAATGACATCGAATGAATAAAAGAGACTTAGATCGTGGAAGAGTGGGCAGTCGACTCTTAGATTCGTCGAAGTCCTCGTCGTCGTCGCTCTTCATGGCATTTACCCGCCCGTTAATCTGTCAGACAAACAAAGACGCTAACTAAATTAAACTACCCCTCAAAGAATTATGAGACAAACAGAATGACCGACCCCCAGACATTCTTAAATTTATTATAGTGTACTTGACACAGATGTTATCAAATCTCACCAAACACACTCTCTTTCCACACGACAAACTCATGAGATAACCACGGCGTCATGTTGTTACTGTTTATTCGATTATCGGATAAAGTGTTATCGGATTATCACACACTCCAACATTCTGATGGTATGCATGGGGTTCTATCACATGGAAATGGGAGGTCGATCGGCACCGCCGAGTGGCCGAGGAAGATTATGCAGAGCCAGCCAAGCGGTATCTCCGGGAGCAGCATCGATGGATTTAATTTTGATGATCCTAATAACTTTTAATTTATGATTTCATATTAAAAACTTTTTCTGAGGTGTAGAAGTCATCAGATGCCCTTGATTTTCCCTGGCAGTCAGTCACTGATTGTTGTATCATGACTCTCCATCTTCCATTCCATCGTAAGAATAGTACGTCACTCGTCCATTTTCATTACTTGATTGCGTTTTAAATCGTTTTCATTTAGTTTTCTTCCTGCGCATAAAATTTCCTTATACATCACCTTCAATATTGAAGCACAAATACACATGTTACACGTGGTTTGGTCTCCCATCCGTTATGCGGTAGGCTACTGTATTCCAAGTATACCACGCAGACTTAACATTAGAAATGTATAAAAAAAAGCAATAGCTAATAAAGAGAGAGAAAGAGGAGAGAGAGAGAGAGAGAGAGAGAGGGAGGGAGAATAAGTGAGAGAGAGCGATGCGAGCAAAAGAAAGGACTAGAGAGCAGGTGTAGGAAAAAGAGGATAGGCGCGAGAGAGTGTAGAATTTGCTAGAGAAAGAATGTTGGGAGGAGGACACGGATGGGGGGGGGGAGGGGGGTGTCAGAAACGTACGAACACACAAAAATGACCGCGCTAGCGAGGGCGTCGAATTTGCTGTCGGTGCCATGCCTCAATCCGCTGGTCACACAATCTTGAAGGGATGTAGTCTCCTATTTCTCTCTTCTTTTGTCTCTCTATCCTCTCTCTCTCTCTCTCTCTCTCTCTCTCTCTCTCTTCTCGCCTTCAGCCCCAGGACCCTTCAGTTCTCACTTCCGGACCAGTCATGGCCAGTCCACTTTCCCTTCTCACCAACTTCACGCTTTGCAAGCTCTCTTCCGCAGAAATAATTATTTTTAAAGCGTATATAAGTTGTTGTTCGAATAGTGTTTATTTGTACTTTGTATATCGTCCGGGTATTCTGTCTGCCGCTAGGGTAATCAGCTGTGGGTTCAAACTAACTGTCTTCTGTTAAATATGACTTGACAAAATAGAGAGAAAAGGAGAGGGAGAAAGAAAGATGAGAGAGATAGAGAGATGGAAGAGAAAGAGGAGAGCGAGAGAAGAGGGAGATAGAAGGGAGAGGTGTGTGACAGAGAGAGAAAGAAAGTAAGAGAGAGAGAGAGAAAGAGAGAGAGAGAGAGAGAGGAGACTAAGAGAGAGATGAGATAAAAAGATAGAGGAGATGAGAGAAAGATAGAGAGGAGATGCGAGAGAGAGAGAGAGAGAGGGAGAGAAAGAGAGTTTGGAGGGGGGGGGAGCGAGAGAAGAGGAGAAAGAGAGAGAGAGAGAGATGAGAGAAAGATAGAGGAGATGAGAGAGAGAGAGAGGGAGGGAGAGGAGAGAGAAAGATAGAGAGGAGATGAGATAAAGTTAAAGAGGAGATGAGAGAGAGAGAGAGAGACATAGAGAGACGGCGCGAGAGAGACTGAGAGAAGTTTCCGAAAGCGTGGTGTCTGCTTTCGGGGTGTGGTTTGCCTTTCCGCGCACGCTGCAGCTGAGATTCACTTTGCAGCGAGAGAGTTTCAGGGATGCCTCGGGACATTCCCTCCCTTCACGTTCTTCTCCTCACTCTCTCTTCTACCGTCACTGCCAACAGAATTCCCGTACGGACTCTTTCTTCTTCCATTCTTCTCTTTCTTTCTACTGCCTTTTCCAGAGATCGGCCGTGCAGTCTCTCTCTGATGAGACCTCGAATGTAATGCAAGGTTAGCAGGGGAAGAATCCTCCTCTCGTCGCGGAGGACTTGATCATGTTTCAGCGTTGCAGAGTTGATATCAGCGATCAACCCGATCTACCTCATCGTGCTGGGTGCCCTTATCTTCGCTGGTTGTGTCTTCGAATTGACATACGGTAGTCGATCATCTGGCGGACGAGGAGTGGCTCACGTCGCCAGTCGGAATGCCCCCTACTCGGTTCGAACTGCATGAGTCTCTCTCTCTCTCTCTCTCTTCACTCATCGCTGTCTCGCCCTCTCTGCCTCTCATCACCTTCATTATTTATTTGTACATTACTGACATTTTACTCATAGCTCCTAGTTTAGTACAGATATGTTCTCATGCTTGGCATTGACTAATCTTGTATATTTATCTGTGATAAACTTGTTACGAGTGCCGCGCTCATCATGTTCAAAATCAGCAGCTGTGAAGATGCGGAAGCGAATCCTGTTTAGGACAACAGGGGTATCGATGACGGAGAGATGAGAGGCTGCGCGGCGAGAGAGCGACAGAGAGCGAGTGAGAGAGAGAAAAAGAGAGGGAGTGAGAGAGAAAAGAGGGGAGAACTTGGCATTCCGTCCGCATGAAGCGGCTTCTTTCTCATTCAATGCATCCCAGCAGTGTCATCTTTCATTAAACACGTTCTCGCCACTCCTCTCAATGACAACTCGGACGTCCAGAATAGCAACAAAAACAATTGCAAGGCCACGCGGACTATTGACAAAAAAAAAAGAAACATGTTTCAACAAGAACAAGAGAAAAGAAGGAACAGTTTTCTATTTCTTAGTCTTCCTACGTTTCCCCGCACTCGAGTCGACTTCGTCAGCTGCCTTGAGGATCTTCCTCTTCCTCTTCATTTCCCTCTTCTCCTCTTCTTCTGCTACATCCGTGTCCATGACCGAGAAGTCATAGCTGTCTTCTGTGGACAGTGGTTCCTTCAGTTCTGAAATAGTCACATAAAATGCCTAAACTACCTTAATCAATTATTCACATATCAAGAAAGAAAAAGTAAAAAAAAAATGAAGAAGGGAACACAGAAGAACCTGGATATTCAGTGCTGATGTCTCCGTTTCCAGCCTCGTCCAGTTCTTCGTCACTCTCCTCCAAATCTCCACTCTCTTCTCCGTCTTCTTCATCATAAGGCATTTTGTTGTCTTCGTCCTCATCAACTTCTCCATTCGCAACTACAACTTCTCTGTTTGAACTTTTAGCCGCAGCGGAAATTTACTTAATATTTATTAGACTTTAATGAAGCAGAATACCTTAACGCTCTACTCTTAAATCGAAAAGTGCACCAACGTCGCTGCTTGGCTCTTTGAAACTTTTTTCCTTCGAGATGTCGAAGAATGCATGCCGGATCCTTCGAAACAACAGTCTTCGTTAGCATACAGCCAAGCAAATTATTTCTAAGAAGAGGACAAGATTAACTCATTACAAAATAGCTCTTATAATATGTCTCGGGAGTCGTACCCGATATCTTCAAAGATTTCTTGGTGATCCTTAAGAGTAGAGTAGACCTTGAAAGCGGTGAGAAACTTCTTTGTGGTTGTGTACCTCTTTACATCTTCCACACGACGAGGCAACTCGTGACCCGTCAGAGTACAGCGCATCTCAAAGGAACCCGTCATCAGCAACTATGAAGACATACCGTATACCACAGACAACGGGAACTAGCTCCTTCCCACTTCCTTCTTACTTAGGTCACTAGCCTTGTTCTGCTCAGCATCTTCGAAAACAGGAAACTTGCGAAGGAGGGAATGGAAGTCGCTCTCGTCAGACATGCTTCAGATTATGCACAGAGATAGTGCATCAATTAAGTAACTAATGCATATATAATAACACCGCCGCAGTAACAGTCAAAGAATGTTAAATTGGAAATATGTTACGATTTATCAGTAATTTGAAAACAATGTGAGATTCAAAGATAACAACTATTGAAGATCGTAATATCACAGCAAAATATTAATTCGTCAATAAATCAGACGGATATTTCAATGAAACGACTAGCGAAGCCATAACCATATTCTCAATAAATATGACTTCCAAATGTATTAAAGCTCAATCCTCGGAGGCGGGGCTGGTTTATTAGGAATTCCGAAGAAGGAGGTGGGCCGGGGACGTCTCCACTTGTATTCCCTCGCACGGTGAGCGGCTGCTGAGAACGTCGAGACACAGTTGCCGATGAAATGATCTGCCATCTCAAGGATCGCCAGACTCACGAATGGATCATCCGGCTCCAGACGATGGGCCTTCACCTTAATAGACGAGATATGGAGAGAAAGTGAGAGAGTAGAAAGGAAAAAGAGTGAAGGGTTCAAACCTGTTTACATTTTATATCGGAAAAAAAATTAAAATCAAGCAGATGAAAGAACTTTGATAAAGGCAACGGAGAGCGAACTTCATAAGCAGTGAGGGCACTGTTGATTTCCTCTATGAGATGATCCCTATCTGCCGAAACAAACACTGACTTCGCGCCGTTTCTCCCTACCTCGTCAATCACCTGCAAAAAAAGTTTATCTTTATTTAAAGTAAAGTTAACTACGAATAAAATGTTAAATTTGCGAGTAACCTGTTCATAGATGACTTCTTTGCTTGGAGAACAAATGTCTTTAGTCATCTTGATCTCCCCCACGGAGTGGCCGAGACACTGTTCGGAAGCGAAGAGATTTCTCAAGGGGTCGATGTGCTCGCAGACTTTGGCCTGTATAAGCACAAGCAACTTTATGAAGGGACCGGAAGGAAGGAACGAACCCAGTCAATGTCATTGCGTAGATGAATGGCCACGAAAGGTCTCTGAAGGTTCTTCTCGATGAATGCCTTGGCCCTTGCAGTTATTCGTGAATTCCAACGAAAGTTGGCTTGATTTCTCCAGCTTCCAGAATGGGATGGAAAAGAAGCGGGAGCACCAGCGAAGGCGAGCACGGAATAATTAACAGCCGGGAACCTACAATTACAGTGTCAATGACAAAACCAAATGGGAAAAGAAAACTTACTGTTCCTTCCACGCATCCCGAACACTCATTTGAGTGGTTTCGAAACCACCGGTGAGAGGTCCGAAGTAGATGTCCTCCGCGAATGAAGTCACTCCGATGTAGTCCCAGAAGGGACCGAACGGGTTGCCTTCCTTCGCATTACAAGAAGGAGCTGCGTCCTTGTCGAAGATGCTGCTGCGGGGGGACCAGCAGAAGACTAAACAAGTCTTTCTCATTACATTCCTTTCATTTCTCATTCGACCGTACCCCTCCGCCCATCCTCAGGCCAGACAACAGGCATGACATGCCGTTGGAATTCATTGACGGTGATGACCTTGTAGGCCTTCCGGATTGTTGAGAGACTGAAGATGTCTTCGAATGGAATCATCTTCTGAATGAAACATCAACGATGAAAGAAGAAATGAATAGAAAGGCTGAGCTCACTGAATTGCCTGTTCCTCTTTCATAGGAAACAACGGGCGGGAGGACAAGAGTCCGACCAAGATGACCCGCGAACTCGAAAGCTCCAAGGTGATGCTCCAGCTGATTCCCGAAGCGGCCTACAAAGAGGGAGTGAGAGAAAGAGGGATGGAGAAACTAGAGGGAGAAAGTGAAAGAAAGAGGAAGAGGGACAGAGAAAACGAGAGAGAGGAGAGAAAAAGGGATAAACAAAACGTGAGAGAGAGCGAGAGAGAAAAGAAGAAAGAAAGAAAGAAAGAAAGAAAGAAAGAAAGAAAGAAAGAAAGAAAGAAAGAAAGAAAGAAAGAAAGAAAGAAAGAAAGAAGAAAGAAAGAAAGAAAGAAAGAAAGAAAGAGGGATTGAGAAAGGAGACAGCGAGAGAGAGAGAGAGAGAGAGATGGATAGAAAAAAAACTAGAGGGGGAGAGAGAGAAAGAGGGACAGAGAAAACTAAAGGGAGCGAGAGAGGGATAGAGAAAACTAGTGAGAGAGAGCGAGATAAAGAAAACGGAGAGAGATGGAGGGAGAGAGAAAGGGGGATAGACAAAACAAGGGAGAGACGGAGGGAGAAAGAATGAAAGAGGGAAAAAGAAGACGGGTGGGAGGTAGAGAAAAAAAAGAGAGAGGGATGATAGGGAGTGAGAGATTAAAGAGACAGAGAGAAAGGAGGAGAGAGAAAGAGAGAAAGATAGAGTAAGCAAGAGGGATAGAGAAAACGAGAGAGAGAGAGAGAGCGAGAGAAAGGAGAGAGAGAGAGAAAGAGAAAAAAACCGATCGATGGATCGAGAAAAAGAGGGAAAAGGTGAGAGATCGAAGCAAGGAAAGAAGGAAACAACAAAAAAAGAGAGAAAGAAAACAGAGAGGCAGAGTGAGCAAGTAAATAAACAGAAACGAACCCATGCAAGGGCAGTAGATAACATAACCCTTCGGGTCAATCTCGACGGCAGCAACTCGACTGAAGAGAAGAAAAGCAGACGCCGACAGCAACAGCCAACCCATCCTCAGCATCTCCTCCCCTTCTCTACCAAGCAACTTCATTCACAAGAAATGACAAATATCCATTCCAAGTTAAAGCGGCAATGCAAGCGAGGCACATACCAATCGGTTGAATTATCTGCGTTAGATGCACTTCCAAGCCTTCACCGCTTCTCCTTCACTCTATTTCACACTCTCTCCAACTCTATTCCCTTCTCTCTCTCTCTCTCTCTTAATTTCACTGTTTCTCCAACTCTCTTCTCTGCTTCTCTCTCTCTCTCTTAATTTCACTGTTTCTCCAACTCTCTTCTCTGCTTCTCTCTCTCTCTCTTAATTTCACTGCCTCTCCAACTCTCGTCTCCGCTTCTTTCTCTCTCTCTCTCTCCTCTCTCTCAAGTTCATCATCTCTAGAGCTCTTTACCTTTCTCATTAACAATGACAAGACATCATAACCAGCCGTGCTTTTAGTGTTTCCGCCTGATAAGCCATTTATCACTAGAAAAGTGATGAGACGACCAGCCATTCAATCAATCCTCTAGCAGCTCAATTCTTGGAAAATTAACGTACGTAATATGTGCATTCAACGGTTTTTTATAAGAGGATACTGGTAAAAAGCTAATAAAAAAGTCGTTAGTCACCAAGTACACCCAATTCCCTTCTTCCGACCTCTAGCTCAACAATAGTATCCTACAAATTTTTCCATTTTCGATATCCCATGCAGTCTATTCGCAGGTATAAAATATTTCAAGTACAATACACAAAAACGCGTTCACAGAACAATGAGAATAAAAATTAGGAAGAAAAGGATGATGCTGAGGATTATGATTGCTTTGCACTGCCGCTTGTCTGAAACCATACTACTTCTTGCATTTTAAAAGGCTTAGTTGCTAGGAGCCAAATTCTATCGCTTTCTTTCAACGTAAAAGGCAGACGGTGATATATTCCGGAAAACAACACCATACCGTCATCCAAATTAGTAATCCTTGCAATCTTTTTCATGACTCCGTCCAGTTTCGCGTCAACCCTTTCCATGTCGTGGCCCAAGTCATCCAACATCCTAAAGGCAGTTCAAAAGAGGGATGAAAGAAGAAGAGTGCAACTCACGTAGACTGTTGTTCAAGTTCAACCCCGATTCGAGAGCTCATCTGCTTAAGGGTGCTCATGGATTGTCCCAGCATATCCAGGTCTTCGTCTTGTTGTCGTACAATCCCCTGAAGCAGGATGCTGAGTGAACACCATGGAATAGAAAGGGGGGGGGGGGTCCAAACCGGACTACTCACGCAATTTTTGAGACCCGAAAATTCAAATTTTTGGCTCACCCAGCCTATTTTTTATGAAAAAATTTACATTTTGGCTTTTTTTTTTAGACCTTCGGGGTTGTACACACCCGCTTTTGTGGGACCCTCGGAACACCCTTTTTCCTAGTGAACACGCCCAAACCAGAGATTCTCTAAATCTTAACCAACCTCTTGTTTCTCCAAGAGATTTTGAAAGTTATTGTCACTGGACGAACTGGCTTCGTAGTCATTATCAGCAAGTCTGGAGTAATGGTATCCCGAAGAGCTGGAAGTCATCTTCAAAAAAATATATTTTTAAAAAAAAGTTAAAAATTAATCGAGAACATTTACAAGAGAGAAAGAAAAAAAAATAGCTTGCTTTCAATTTATTGTCACGCCAATCAGTTTCCATTACTTAATTTTGGAAAAGTCATAGCAAATTCAAACAAATTTGACATTAACAAACCTTCTTCTTATACCGTGAAGCGACTTTGCTTTGTGATTGGATTTCAGCGAGAAACTGGCGTACGGAGAGTAAAAAGGCTCTACTAACTTCCAAATGAGGCGAAGAAAGTTTCCTATCTCTTTCTAGAAGTGCAAGGATCTCTTCGTATTGCTCAGCGCTATGGAAAAGGGAGTCGACAATGAGGCCGAGGGAAGTTTCCGAACACTCGCCCTTAAGGAATTAGGCAAAGTAACCCCAGAGTGAAAATAGATTTCATTCGCATAGCAAATTTAAAGATCCCAAACAGTTTAACTACATATCAACAAAATCGTATAAGAATACTTGACCGAGAAGCTGAGTTAGCTTAAGAAAGCCATCCTCGAGATCTCTATAAAATGAAAATCGCTATTAAAATCAATTGTGAAGGGTGTTAAGCAACGGGGGATGATTTCTTACGCTTGTGTCCTAGCAGAAGGGTCTCCCGAGCGGCCCATACGAGGCATTGCTAACAAACCGAATGAAGAACATGGCAAAACCCCATGCCCCATCTCACTCTCCAGCGCACTAACTAAACATTGCAACCACTTCGAAAGAGGCTAGAGAGCGCCATATTGCTTAAGCGCTTACCAAAAAAATGTGAAAGATGTTCTCATATATCAGGAATGGGTATATGTGTTCATTCACAGCGGATTTATGCATAATTAACAATATTTAAACAACGAGTGTTGCCATGACCTGGGAAACAACAAAATCCCAAAATGAAATAATAGTAGGGAGGGACATAATTTTTTTCTAGCCTGCGCTAACTTCCCGTATAACTAAGAATAAATTGTTTATCTTTAAACAAACTAAAATGAAAGGGGAGGGAGAGGTTTCAGAGTTGCCCAACTCGCCACATATTTTTCCGTCCCTCATAATTACTTTACGAATAAATCGTTGAAACAGAAATGTGCAATTACGTAATTGAGTAATGTAATAACCATCACCTAGGTAACCTCTTCAGAATAAATACATAGATGCTAGCTAGGAGATGAAAGGGAATTGAAGTGTAAAGCAGCTTCAAAATGTCTGCGAGGGAAATTGGTTTGATAGTGGAGAAGTTGAATGGAGCACCCTTCAACTATGGCATCAATGCGGTGTCCTTTGACAACTTCTCCAATGATCGGCTCCTTCAAACTCTCTCTGATGTCATCTGGTTGGTAGTAAACATTCTAGATGGAATAATGCAATGAAAGGGATGTGCTATAGCTGGATAAACGGAACGGAGAAAGTGGATGTCCGATCTGAGGCCGCTGATGACACTGCAATACGACTACTTCAGAATCTAAAGATTCTCAAATTTAGACCTCCATCCGACATCGAACAATTGTACGTTTCAATTCAGATTTGTTTGTACTTTTCATGAAAATGACAGAGAGGAATGGCGAGCAGGACTCGTGGAGGGCGCAAAGGCTTCGGTCTACCCCGTTCTTGCCTATATCTTCTCCAACCAAGACGCCCTCAAGCAACGAGCTTATCTTGCTAATTTCCTCGTTAAAGTCGACATACCCAATGAACTACAAGATCCGGAGATTGTTCAGCTCCAGAATGAAGTTGCACAGCTCATGGAGACGTTTAAGGTAGCGACGTGGCCCACCCTGACTGCAAAATATTTTCTAGAGATGAGCGAGAGAGAGAGAGAGAGAGAGAGAGAGAGAGAGAGAGTGGGAGAGAGAGAGAGAGGTTGTTATAACATATGTACATATGAATGTTGGGAATGAATCAGCAAAGGGAAAAGCCTTGCAGATGGTGCATGCAAGAACGACAGAATTGTCGTCGGTATCCGAGCACGTCGAGGGAATCAAAGCAGATCTGAGAGCAATGGACGGGGAGAAGGAGCAAGTGACGAGGAGAATCGAGAGGATTCAGACGAAAGTCAAGAACATCCCTGACATTGACAAGTTAGAAGGAGAAGAGATAGCAGAGTCATCGCTTCTCTCTAAGAATGCTTCACTTTGCTGAGCTCCGTCGGACTGAAGCAGAACGAGTGCAATCCATGGAGGCACAGAAGACGGAGCAACGGCCTGTGGTATTTCTTCTTCTTTTCGTTCTATCATAGAATGAATCCCTTTCTTCACAGATGATTCAAATGGAGAAGAAGATGAAGAGACTTGAAGGAGTCCTCGAAGAGCTCCGCCGATCTTCCGAGAGTATTGATCCCAGTGAAATGATCAAGCAGCTGGAGGCACTGAGGAATTCAGCATCTATTGCCATCAAATAAGGAATTATTGCAGGAAGAGATGCAAACCAATTCATATTTGGTGAATGAGAAGTTGTCGAAAGAAGTGGAGGCGAAGATTCCAGTTGTGGCTGAGCTGAGCAAGGTTGTGCATGGACCGGCAATCGACGAAGACTCCATTCAGAGACTGCAGAATGAGGTTCAGAAGAGAAGGGAGCAAGCCATTTCAGTCAGTCACTTCTGTAGATTGATGCCAAAAGCATGCGAATTCGGGAAATGGTGGAGGACAGAGACAAGAAAGAGGAGAGCCACGACGACAACTTCACAATCTACAGACACCAAACAGCCAACATTGAACGGAAGAAAGCAGCCACGGCACAGAAACTTCAAGATGCCCGGTTCGTTTGTACTCTCCCTTTCACTCTCATTATTCCATATTCTCTCTCTATCTCTCTTTCTCTATCTCTCCCTCTATTTATCTTTCCCTCAATATTCCAGCCAAGAACTGGCATCGCTAGAAGCTGCAATAGCCGAGAAGAAGAGCGAACTACGGGAGCGAAGCGGCGGCAGTGAAGTTGTGACTTCCGTGCAATTCAAGAATTACGTCAACAAGATGCGAGTGAAAACGAATGAATTCAAAAAGAAGCGAGCAGAGCTGGACGGGGCGAATGCGGAAAATAACGTCCTCTCACGCACCTCGCAGATCCTCTCCAAGCAATGGAACAATCTGCGGGAACGTATTGTATGCTAGTCTGAATCACATCTCTCCTTCTGTCTGCATCTCTCATCTCCCCTTCTCTCTCTGCAGGAGGATATGGGGGGAGATGTGACGGAGGTGTCAGTGGCGGTCCCCTCTTCGTTCCCTGCCCGTCCCCGAACAGCCGCTCCCCGGACGGATGACTCGAGTGAACTGAGAACGATGCTGCGTGTCTTGAGTGAGAGACACTCGGAGAGGAGCAGCCAACTTGCCCCCCTCAAGGCGAGGCACTCCGAGGCAACTGCTTCCTTCAATGTCAGTCTCTCTTTGGCTCTGCTGTGCGTGCTCACCATCAGAGGGTGGACGGTTACAGGAAAAGGTCGATGCTCTAAGACTAAAGAAGAAAGAGTACGAACGAAGAAAGGCAGCTCTCGAAAGTGGACAAGCACAAGTTAAACAGGTTGATGTCTTTATTTACATTTAAAAAGTTAACACCATAAAAAGCCGAAATTAAGGACGTTGAAGAAATGGAAACACGCCAGAGAAGAGCTGCAGAAAAGTCGAAAGACGTCGAAGAGAAGGTTTTCTTCCATTTCCAAACCTCTAGCATTTATTGAATGGATCTCTTGAAATGCAGCTGAGGAAGGCGAGAGAACAGAAACAACGACTGGAGTCAGAACACGAGGGAGCTCCTTCCATTCTGGCTGATATCCAAGTTTCTATTTTCATATTTCTCAGTGCGATAATTCAACAACTTTTTATTCTATATTATAGTCTTGAGGAGAAGATTATGTCTGCTCAGTCTGAGAACGATTCGCTGATGAAATCAGGAGGGCCCGAGGTTAGGAGGCTTGCCTAAGAAAGCAGGAAATGCATCATGATATTTGAGAATGATCTGGAGGCGGCGAAGAGACAACGTTTGATGTGGGCGGGGCTTGCGAAGTTGTTCGAGTGCAAGCTACAACTCATTCATGAAGACAACGACAAGTCAGCTATTTCCCTCTTTCATTTATGTGTCAGAAAAGATAGTTTCAGGTTCATTTTAATACTTGCATTTTAGAGAGCAAATAGGTAGCCGACCACTGGGAGATCGAATGCCATGACAAGGGGCATTTAGTCAACTACTGGCCACTTCATTCTTACATTCAATTACTTCCCTCTTTCTTTCTCTAAATTTAAGACCATCTCAACCATAAAGTTTGAACGCTGATTTGACAGTTTTTTCCAATTGTCAGGAGTTGCAAACAATGGAATATTATAAATTCCGAGACAAAATTTTGACGACATCATAAACACATAATGCATAGATAGAAACACAATACGGCTATTCTTTCACGCATTTATGTTTTTTTACGTCCTTTCGTTTTCATTGTCTTCTCTCAGCACTCTCTCCTTCTCTCTCTCCCTCTCCTTCTCTCTCTTTCTCTCTCTCTCCTTCTCTCTCTGTCTCTTTCTCTCTCTCACTCTCTCTCTACTCTCTCCTCTCTCTTTCCCTGTCTCTCTCTTATCTCTGTTCTCTCTCCGCCCTCTTTCTCTTTCTCTCTCTCTCTCTCTCTCTCTCTTTCTATCCGTTTAATCACCTGACATTATTGGTTCATTACTAAGTAGAACCGAACGGTCAGTGGCCATCTGTTCTTTTTTCGAGCGTCCTTTTCTGCTTTTCCATGTACCATAAAATCATTCGACTTACACAAAAGAACGCATACAAGGCGATTATCTGAGTCAAAATTGAGAAGAATAGAATAGGTTGTGGAAAAGGTTCGCGCCAAGATCGACCTTGAAATGGATTGGGAAAATGTATAAAGGGTTAGAAGAGCAACTGAAAGAGAATGAAAAGGAGGAAGTTAGAGAGATAGGAGACGAAAGAACGGTATAGAGAGAGGGAGAAAAAGAGAAAGAGAGGGAGAGAGAGAAAGAGATTGAGAAACGAAGAAAAGGTGAAGGGTAGAACAAGAGAGGAACTCGTAGAATCAGTTGGCAGTGATGAACTCTCCTTTTCTTTCCTTCTCTGCAGCGAACTCTTCGAGTACTTTCTCGTTGTCTGTAATGGAAATCACCTGTTTTCTGACGGGAGCAAATAATAGTAGTGGAGAGAGAACAGTTTGAAGAGTGCGACGGCTGCAGAAAAGTGTTATGATTGGATTCGGAGGACAAGGAATATTTCTACTGCTATTAGCTGTCCTGGCAGATTGCCAGCGGAGAGAACTCTCACTTGTCTCTCTTCCAATCTCATTCAGTCCATTTCGAGTGAGGGAATGGATCATCAAAGATGCTCCGTCAACCAGTCCATTTATCATCCCGGATCGAGTGGAGAGGATCGAGGGTATTGGGGAGACTCGGCCAGTGCTTGCGATGCGAACTCTCCCAACTGCCCATCCATTGAATCGGGAGACTTCTTCCCTCCCTTCCTCAACATCTCTCCATTCTAACGAACTTCACATTACTTCCTTTTCCCAACATGCTTTTCCTAAGCCAGGTAATCTTCCTTCGCTGCCAGTCTCCCATTTTCCTTCTAAGGACAATGTCTTCCCGCAACCTGAGTCACTGCACGAAGATTCCTCTCCTCTCTCGGACGTCCCTCCATTCAGATGGCCAATCCGTGCCTCTAATCGTCCGATCCCCGTTAAGTCTGCTCTTCCAGTAACTAATTCGAAGCTCGAATTCTTCCCAGATCATAAAAAGTTTCCACTCCCCCAACCCTTACTTCCTCACGTTCCTCAAAATAGCTCTTCTCCATTTCGTTTCTCAACAGCACTTTGGACTTCTGCTCAAGAGTCTTCTGGCACGCGTGCGGGTCCCGGCAGAAGAGTTCTTCCATCTCGCTTCCCTATTCCAATCTCTCTGCCCACATCTCAACAAAACGAAGCTTCCACGCCGTCTTCCTCCGCTCTCCTTCCTCTCTCAACAGGACTACATGATATTCTAGCTCGCTGGATTCTCGCCAATTCTGGAAGGAAGAGACACCTCCGACATGCAAGAGAGAGAAGAGCCCTCGTGGTCTCCTCTTCTCCACTCTCAACTGTCTTCCCTTATTTGGCCGTCACAACCGATATTCCTACTTCTATTTTCCAGTCGACAGTGGGTGACCCACCAAAGCTTCTTCTTCCAGTCTTCGCTCCACGACCTCCTCCCATTCGAGTTCCCCTGGAAAGTGTAGAAGTTTCTCCAGCATTCTCGGACCCTCAGGCGGCTCTTCTGCCTTTCCACGGCCACCTCACTTCCCCTCCTCGTGCTCGTGTCGCCGACTCCAGACAGCGAATGATGGTGGAGGAGACTCCGCTTCCTCGAGAGTTCATTCGAGGGAATCCACTCCTGGGAGACACCGACGGCACTGGTTAGAAGAGGGCGACTGATTCTGATGCCTGCAAGATGGTCCGTTTCAGGAGTGAAGTGGCGGCGTCCCTCCGATCGCTGGAGCATGTCTCTCTTCTGTCCCATTGGAACTGCCATGCCCACCCTCTTCATTGCAGATAACGTCACCCGGGAATACTCTTCCCACTTCAATAAACGACGTTAGAAACAGTCACTGCAGAACACTAAGAGAGAAGACTCTTATTCCATCTTCTTATACTATTTATAGAACATTTATTTGTTTATTCTTTGCATTGGGCAGCTGTGACAGTCTGTTCTGCAGTTGCCTGCGAGTGCGGCGACGGCTTCCACGAGGCGTTCTCATCGCCTTCTTCCTTGGCATCTTCGCCAGTTCCTCGCTCCGCTTCCATGGTGGTCGGTCGCTTCAGCTGTGCCTTTCCTGGAAATCTGTGTCTGCACACCCGTGGAGGTCGCCGTCTAAAGTCGACTGGTTGGCATGGGCGAGTCTATCCTGCAGTCCTCTCAACCGTCTCCGACTGTCAGACAATTCTCATAAGCTAACAAAAGCTAATTTAAAATTTACATTTCTAACTATTTGAAATCTCTTATTATTTTTCGATGATCGCTTTCCCATAATAACCCTTAAAATATTAGCAGTTCCTTCCATTTTTTTAAACAATGTTATTAAAAGTAAGCGTTTCTTGTTTGCAGCCCCTAGTGAGAATGGTCTGACAGAGTTTGCCACTGGCTATACTTTCCTCACTGAAGATGGCTCTCACTTCGAAGACGAGAATACCGGTCTTCCATTCAAGGCGACTGCTGGTGTTCTGTCAGTCTTTTTTCTCTTCATTTAATTAATAATATTTATATCTTTCTGTAGAAATCTCATTGAATCGTCTCATCTTCTCGTGGCGATTTCGTGTGATTCCTGCGTCCATTCTCTTCAATGCATGTGATTCATTCTCATGTACATGAGTTGTCTTAACATGTTCAACCTATGAATCAAGTACTGTTATTTCGAATGATTGAATTGTAATTGCATGCATTGTACTCTTGTTGTCCTTGCTTTAAATTCGTCTGCAAATAATTTGTGTGTAGGTAGTTTGAATGTAGTCTTTGTTCGGCCTTGAATAAATTAGATTCCGGTCGAAACCTGGCATTCTGAGAAGGTGCGTGTTTCCTAGCAGTCTCAGTGGCTGCCCTCATCCTGATGTCCGTTGAGTCTACACCATCAGTCATCACTGGGACGCCTTCTCTCTATTTGGATTTTCATCTTTCATGGACGAACTTCAATCTTTGTTTCCGTCCCTCTTTCACTCTCTCTACCAATATCCCCATCTCTGCCTCTCTCCACTCATTACAACTTTCTCTGCTTGTCTTCTTCCTTCCTCTCCATAATTTACCCTTTCCTCTTCTTATCCTCTGCCATCGACAAGGATTTGTGGTCACATCAAAGCGGCGCGTCTTCCATGCCTTTCCATAATCTTCTGTTTTCATAACCCCCCCCCCCCCCTCCTCATCATTCTTCATTCTTCCTTATGTGTTCTGCTTTTCCAGTCTCTCTCACTCTCTCACTATTTCTAGCTGTCTCTCGGTTTGCTTTATTCACTCCTTGGTTTATACATAACAGTTTACATCGCGCCGTGCTCTTTGCTCACAAAGAAAGAGAGGGAGGGAGAGGGAGGGAAAGAGCTAGAGATAGAGAGAGAAGAGAGAGGGAGAGAGAGAGAAGAGCAGCTGTTCATGCCAGTCATCCTGCCTGCCCTCATTACCCGGAGGAAGCCGAAAAAGAAGGAGTAGAACAGAGAGTGAGGAGGACTTCGTCGCTTGTTCTTCCATGTCTTCCGTTCATCGCCTACGCCGTTCGCCCCCTGCAATGGTTAGCCGACAGAGAGAGGGAAGCGAGAGAGGGGAGAGGGGGGGGGGTAGAGAGAGGGGGAGAGGAAGAGAGAGAGAGAGATGGAGGAAGAGAGGAGAGGGAGAGAGGTAGAGATGGGAGAGAGGAAGAGAGAGAGGGATAGGGGTAGAGAGGGGGGAGAGGGGAAGAAAGAGAGATAGAGAGAGTAGAGAGGAAGAGAGAGAGAGTTATGTACATACATATGTGCATGCTGTACTCTAAACACTCGTTTGTTTGTAGAGAAAGAAAAAGAAATAAACTCTAATTAAGATTGTGAGTGCGACAGTTGCTTTGATCCTCGGAGTGTGCGAGGCATGCTTGGCGATCTACGAGGCGATTCTATCTCAGTCCACGGGCTCGGACTCTTCCTCGGTCACGGCCTCCGTGAGCTGCGGAATCTTCGCTCTCCTCGCTGCTCTTTCCTTTGCTTACTTCCTTGGAATCTGCTCACGGATTCAATGTCTTCTTCTTCCGCTTCTCACGAGTCATGTTAGCCTCATATTCATTATTTAATAAACTCTCAGGTTTATTCAGATAGATTTTACATTATAAACTGTCAGGTCATTCTGGTTGCAACGTTTGCATTGTTCGTTGTAATCTGGTGGATCGGCACTCTTCTTACAATCTTTCATCTCGTTCGATATCGAAGTCCTATCGGTTTGTTTTTTTATTATATATATATATTTTTTTATAGTTAAATTTAAGTTTTTGAATGATATTTCAAAAATGAACAAGTGTGCCACTCTTTCTACACTTTTATTTATCTTGTTTTCTCAAACAATCCGACTCCTTGAAACTATATATTATTTTAGTTTTATGATTCTAAAAATATGTAGTTTAGAGCCCTTATCTACGGCCGAGTTTTTTGTTGTTGTTGGCGTCATCATTACAATTCTTTTCCTCCTTTACGCCAAGATATCTGAAGTTCTGTATAAGGTAAGATCTTTTATAGAGATCACTCACATATGTATGCATAACTCTTGAAATGAACTGGTTTACATTACATGGTTTTAGGGATACAAAAGTCTGGAAAGAGAGCGGGAAGATTCTTGGCTTAGGAATGGCAATGGCAATGGTCATTTGCTGCCTTCCTCGAGCACCTTCCGGCCAACTTCTCTGTGAAGTCCTTTATTTGTTTATATTCAAAAGTAGCAGTTTTCAGTTTTCATTCGAAGATCCTACTTTATTCATTCATATCCATGTATGCATGAACTTATTGCATTCCTGTTTAAAATTTTTAAAGAATATTTATATTAAGTATGTTAAAAAATTGTACAACATCAAGACACATTAGAATTCAAAGATTAAAGAAAAAACAATGCGGAAGGTTCCAATGGAATTTCATTAGACTGCACACGAACACCCTTCACATCCTCAGCCCAGCATGGTCGCCATTCATCAAGGGAAGCCAGATTACACTCTCCTCCATTCCAGCTTCTCCCTTCTCCACCTTTTATTCTCTATCTGCAACTTTGCCTTCTCACGATCATATCTCTTTTTCCTCACAGTCTCCTTATTGTTCTATCACTCTCTATCCTCTTCTCTCTCAATATCTTTCTCTCTCTCCCCTTCTCTCTCAATATCTCATCTCTCTCTCTCTCTCTCTCTCTCTCTCTCTATCTTTCTCTCTCTCTCTATCTCTCTCTCTTTCAAACCCAGTCGGCAGCCTCATAGCACTCGACACTCAACCGGATTAAAATAAGTGTTATCATTATCTCATACGGACTTCTGGAAGATTTTGGTCTGCAAAAAAGAACACGAGAATAATGCGATGAATACAATGGAAAAGAGACAATTGAGGGAAAGAAGGCTGAAATAAGCTGAACTCAGTTCAGTAAATGATAATATCTCTTGTGAGCATATCCATTTCACACCCTCTTCACTCTGCTCTTCGCGAGCATTCCATTTCATTTTATTTTAGTATGCTTTCTCTCGCTCTCTCTCCCTCCCTCGCTTCCTTGCTCGCTCTCTCTCCCTCCCTCGCTTCCTCGCTCGCTCTCTCTCCCTCCCTCGCTCTCTCTCTCTCTCTCCCTCCCTCGCTCTCTCTTTCTTTCTCTCTCTCTCTCTCGCTTTCTCTCCTTCTCCCTCTCTCTCTCTCTCTCTCGCTTTCTCTCCTTCTCCCTCTCTCTCTCTCTCTCTCTCTCTCTCTCTCTCTCTCTCTCGTCCTCTCGCATAGCAGTGCCTTTCGTCTTCTGCGTTCTCATTGGGGTCAAATTTCGCTTGTTACATTTGTTCTTATTAGAGCTCGTATCCCTCGTCGCTCGAAGTCTAAAGTTTCTAAGAGGGTCGATGGGACGGAAATGCAGCGACCGTTTGGGGAGATTGAAAGGAAGAAGAATGAGAGAAGATTCATCGAATGTCTACAAGATCAGAGGAAGAGTCCTCTCGTAGTCCTCTTTGTGCATACCTTCCTATCCCATTCCTGCCAATCTTTCCTTCTCTCACCACTCCCGCACTTCCTTATCTCCTCCCTGCACTCTCCCGCCTACTCTCTTACTTTCGCAGCTTCGGCCCTCACTCTAATTCAATTTGAATAGCTTTCGGGTGTACAGAGTATTGCGAGAGAGGAGAGGAAGAGCGAAATAGAAAGAAAGAGAGAGAAATAAATATTGAGAGAGAGAAATAGAGAGAAAGAGAAGGAAAGAGAGAGAGAGCTTCTTGTTGGTGCTTGACGCATTCGACAAGGTGTGTGTAGTGGTCCATCTTGAATGCGTAGAGAGGATGGCAGGGGGATGGCAACTCTCAGTCCATTTCGGGTCTCCCTCTCTTTCCAGCCGACCAGGCTCGGCTTGCCTCTGACAACTCAATTAGACATCGCTTCTCTTCTGAAGAGATGAAGGGAAGCTTCCTGTCGAAGAAGGTCCCTGGCTCTCTTCTTTCTTTTCCTTTGTCCCTCTCTTTCTCTCACTTTCGCACTTCCTCTCCCTTTTCTCTTTCTCTCATGTTTCTCCTCTTTCTCCGTTTCATTCTGTCTATATGACTCTGTTTTCTTTCTTTCAAGATACAAATTCCGTTATTCTCGTTCAGCTCCTCGAAGTGGTCGCTCTGATTCAAGTGATATTCCAAGACAAAGCCTAACGCTATAGAATTCTTACATTAGTAAAGGTGCAACCGAGACCCTTACTAACCATAAGAAATTATAACAAGAACATTTGATTGCGAGGTTTGTGTATGATTGGTGAAAAATATTAATTTAATTATCTTTTTGTCATGGGTGTGAAATGCGAATTTCCGTTCTTACGGTTTTAATTACGGTGGGATCCTTAGTAATTTATACCTGGGGTGTTATTTATTTGAGCCTTGTGTATTTGAGTCTTGTGTTAACAGCCAGCCACTCTTTTGCACGCCAGAGCTTTTCACCCGGCATCAGTTCCAATGCGGCGTTTTTATTGCTTATCATCTTTCATTGAATTCTTTCTACCCGCTCTCCAATATTCGTCGTGGACATCTACACGGCGGCTCCATAAAGGAATGATGCCTCCCTCGAGAAATTATGATGCTGTGGGAAGGAAGGGAGAGAAGGACAGCAGAGAGAGGAGAGAGGAGAGAGCCCGCCCCTCCCTCCCACTCTCCATCCTAAGGAAGAAGCCAGCCGGTGGAGAAGCGTCAGCTGGGTGGGTGAACTTGGTCCATTCTCACTTCTTTCTCATCAACTTCTTTACATTATAACTCAAGGCTAGTGTGGGAGTTTCTTTTTTCCCAGCGTTTATTTACATTCCCCCTTATATATTTTCCTTCTTGTTTTTTTAGTTCGGCTTGCTGCGTTTGCTCTACTTTCACGGAATATTTGGCATTTCTTTTTCTTTTTACGCCCTGGGTTGATGCGGGAATCCAGTTATCCGGCAAGCATCTACGGTTCTGAGCGGCGCTCTCGGCGCTTCATCGCTTCTGCTCGCTCCATTTCTCCACTCTTCCTCTCCCTTTCTCTGTCCTCCCATTCTTCTCTCCCTCTCTGTTCCTATTTTCTCTCCTTTCTCTCTCTCACTCTCTCTTTTGGATGGCGCACCTCTTGATGTGGCTTGGCGTGATTGATGTGCTGCACGGCATCTCCGTGTCATCTTCTCTCGCCTTCTTGGGAATGTTTTCTCACATCTCTCTTTCTGTCTCTGTCTCTCTCTCTCTCTCTCTCTCTCATTCTCATACTTTCTCAAAAAAAACAAACAAACACCCAGTAGCTCATAATGTCCTCCTCCACGATAGCCTAAAGTAACGCTTTTTAAGTTGTGTTCCCATATGATCTCATAATCGAACTATTCTTCATAATTTCTCTCTCCTGCCATTTTGATGCCTCTCGCGTTGTGTAACTTGTGAGGAGCATCTTCTGTCTCCTATTATTTAACCGGGTTAGGGAGCAGAGAAGCTTGAAGGGGTGAAGATGGATATGATTAAAAAAGGAGGGAGATGCCCATATGATGGGGGTAGGAGTGCGAGAGATAGAGAGGGAGAGAAAGAGAGAGGAGACGAGGAGAGAAGGCCTCAGGGGCTACTCACAAATATTTGAGACTGTTATTGCCCGTCCAGTTATCACTTAACCTTGGGCACTAATTCAGTACGATCGATTCTCTTCTATTTTCTTTATTTCTCTGTCTATTCGGCGCTCTCTTCCAATCACCTCTCCTTTATTTATTCTTTTTTTAAAGTTACTTCGCTATGAGTTTTTTTTGCATTCATTTCATAATTGCATCTTTCTCCGTTTTTTCCCGTGCCCTTTAATTCCTCGCATCATTTTCTGCTCCTCAATCTGTATAATCGCGAGAGTCTTCCCTTGTCCTTTCCCTGTCTTCCTCCCTTTCACTCTTCGCTTCCACACACTCTCTCTTTCCCTCACACTCTATCATCTCTCCCTAGTCTGCTGCATCCGATGTGCCATTCTGAGTTCCACCCATCTAATTTAATTTCTACTCTCTTTCTGGAATCCGCTTTGATTGATCGGCGATTAATTAGAGGCCCGGAATTGTTTGCTTTGGAGAAGAGTGAAACTGGAAGACTAGGAGAGTGATTGAAGGAATTGGAGGGCAGCCTGGAGGGGGGAGGGAGAGAATCTCGCTGATGCTTTTCTGTTTTTAAGCCCGAAACAATGGCGACGGCAAGGGAATCAGAGGTGAAATGATTCTATTGCCCCTGGCACTATTCACTGCTCCTTCTCCCTCTGAGGTTTCTCGTACTGTCGTTTTTTCATCCTTTATGTTATGCATGTTTCTCTCACTCACTCTCTCCCTCCCTCCCTCCTCTCATACTCTCTGTCTCGTTCTCTCGCTCGCTCTCACTCACTTACCCACTCACTCACTCTCACGCAATACAAAAATCTCTGTAGATTCACCATATGGTTATTCATCATTCTAAGGTTCAAAAAGGTGAGTCAGTGGCAGAGTCCTTTTATGCCTTCCTTTCAACAGAATACTCTAGCTTTGTCATTTGTGCTGACAAAAGTGGCATTTCGGTTCCAATCAATCAGTTTCTCTCTGACGATAGAAATGCTACTTCTAGCTCATTTCCAGAACTGACCGGAGCGCTTTCTGCATTGCTTCCTTGCCCAAATCTTATGCGATCCTCTTCGTTCGCTTTTCCTTCTCCGCCTTGCAAACTCTCCTTCTGCTTCTCACCCTTCGTGCTCCTTCTCTTTGCTTCTCCCCTTTCTCCACTATTTCATCTTTGCTTTCTTTCTCTCTGTTGTACTAGTTTCCTTCCTCTCTATCTAAGACTGGTAATCCTCGTGGCTCCATTTCCTTCTGGCATTGCCCATTCTCTTCTCTTTATCGCCTCTCGCCATGCTTTCTCCTTTTCTGCCTTCTTCGTTTTAAATCTGGCAATCATGTCTGCTTCTCCTTTTATCTCGAATCAGAATCTTGTTCTTTACTAAAACCGCTCAGGCTACAGCAATCGCATGCCCTTTGTCTCTTCTTCATATCTTTGGCCTTCATTCATCTTCAATTTATATATCTTAAGTTACGGAGCATAAAAGAATATAATTTGGTATTTCCGATTGCTAACATTTTTCCTAATTAATTTCTGTCTGGAGACTGAACGAGAGAGAAAGTGAGGGAGAAAGAGAGAGAGAGAGAGAGAGGGAGAGAGATGAACAAGTGGCATCCCACTTAGAGTTGCATGAGCTGCCCTCGGGAAGCTTCTCACTTGCGCTACAAGAGTCCCTGGTCATGTTCTCTTTTTCTCTATTCATGGGTAGCTGTGAACAGTTCGGCCATATTTCTAATATAAGCGCTACTTTTGTGATTCTAAAGGCTTCGTTTATTATAGCCGAAGAGAGAGAGAGAGAGTGAGTGAAAAAGACAAGAGGGTATGAGAATGTGAAAGTTAGATAAAGAGGTCAGAATGAAAAGGGGTCGTTTGAGAGCATGGAGGGTTTGGCAGAGGTTGGCTCATGTGGTGCACAATCTACAGTAAGCAGGATGCAGCCGCCCTCAGAGAGCGGCCAATTTCCGGAAGAAGCTGAGCTATTGAGGAGAGAGTTTGGAAGAGAAGGAAAGCGGGGCGTTTTGCACTCCCCCATTAAGTTACCCACCGCATCGTTCAGTTTCTCCAATCCATTAGCCATTTCAAATCAAAGACAACATAGGGAGAACTAAAGAAAAAAGTGCTCATTTCTAAGCTGTAGTTGTTCAACATTTTCAAGGGATTGATCTCAGTGCAAATTGGCTGCTGCTGTTATCTCTTATATATTTTCTGCATAACCAGTGTTCTTATATTTCAGTTCATTCAACCTACGTCAAACTCATCGTTAAGCCTTTCCGGGGCCCTTCTTGCTGACCTTTCCCTTATCATATCTAATGTAGTTTTGCCTCCCGTGGTGTTTCTTCTGCCATCCATTCTCGTCTATTTCGCTCCGTCTCTCTCTCTCTCTCTCTCTCTCTCTCTCTCTCTCTTTTCTCTCTCTTCTCTCCTCTCTCTCTCTCTCTCTCTCTCTCTCTGTCTACAGTGTGCTTCGGCTCCTCTGTGTTGATTGTCCAAAGTGTCAATGACAGCTGAGGCAATCGTACTTCATCGCTCTCTCTCTATTTCTTTAACTTTTTTTTTCTTCTCTTCTCTTTCCCTTATTCCAATCTCGTTATCCTCTCTACTCTCCCCATTCTCATTTCCGCTCTCTCTCTCTCTCTCTCTCTCTCTCTCTCTCTCTCTTTCTCTCTCTCTCTCTTTCTCTCTCTCCTTACCTCGTCCTCTCTCCCCTATGCCCTTTACCCATTTCGCCCGATTAATTAAGCCAGCCATATGGGAATGTGCTCAGAGTGAATAAAAAATTTCATTTGACCCAACTTCATTCTCTTCTATCGTTGACGCGTTTTTGTCGTAGTTTTCCGCTGAATCATCCTCGAAAGATCTGAATTCTTATTGAAAGGAAGATGTGCTAGGAAAGAGAAGAAGAGGCCGAAGAAGAGAAATCTACAGCCATGGCCGACGACGACCAGAAGGTTAAAGTTGTCGTGCGGGTCCGGCCTTTCAACAAGCGAGGTCTCAATTCTATTTCCGATTCTTCTTTTTTCCGGAATATTTCAAGTTAAACCTTCATAGTTAAACCGCTATTTCAATTAGTTTACTTTCAGTATTGTATCGTAGTGTTTTTTTTCCTTTCACCTCACTTTCGTCTAATGTACCTGATTTTCGCTGATATCTAATAAAACTTCGAGATTAATTCTCGATCTGATTTCAGAGCTAGAGCTTGATGCTGCGTGCGTGATTAACATGGACGGGCAACAGACAATTCTCACTCATCCCACTGATGAGTTAGTTCTTTCACTTTTTTTCTTTATTACAATTCTCAACGTTCAGTCTCTTTAAATATAATACACCTTCCATGGTCAGAATTTTGGACATTTTATGCTTGTTCGTTAGTTTATTGTCGATTTATCGGTTTTCTTTGTATCCGCCTTACCAAATTCAAAAATGGAGGATGCAGCTGTTTTTGACCCTCTCCCTCGATTCTTCAATTGTCATGCCTGATCTCACGTGTCTCCAATCTCTCTCATTCTCTCCACTTCAGCCGCATACCGAAGCGCTTCACTTTCGACCATTCTTTCTACTCTCTCGACTCCTCTTCTCCGCAGTTCTCAAGTCAGTCGAGTAGTTTTCGTGGCAAAAGGAAGTTGAAGAGGCGGCTTTTCCCCTCGATATTCTTGCTGTTGAATGAGACCCCAAAATTAGAACATCCATAGAGATTGTACAGCAGTCATAAAGTCCGTGAGAGAGAGCGTGAGGTTAGAGAAAGAGACAGAGTGAATTAAGAGAGGGAGAGGAGAAGTGCAATAAGAGATAGAGAGAGAGAGTGCGGGGAGAGAACGAGAGAAAAGACTGAAGCTGCTTTGGCAGAAGGCGCGGCCGATCTGTTGGATGTCACTCATTGACTTGGCGTGTCAATCAAATAGCAAAATACGCGGAAGAAGTGGCGGCTGCCATTCATGCCTTAGATGGCCGCGAGCATTAGCAGCAGAGACAAGACAGAACTTGCTTCTTCTCACTCTCTATCTTTCTTTCTCAGACTCTCTCTCGCTCTCTCTCACTCTCTCTCTCTCAGATTCTCTCTTTTTACAGGCCAAGAAGATGTCTTCTCGAAGGTCGGCTCAGGAGTGCTGGAGAATGCCTTCTGCGGGTACAATGCTTGCATCCTCGCCTACGGGCAGACTGGTGAGACAGAAGGAGAAGTGACTGGGGGAGTCTTGCTGCCATTCAGGATCGGGCAAGTCCTACAGTATGATGGGCAGTGGGGAGCAGTCGGGGGTCATTCCACGACTCTGCAATGCTATCTTCAATGTTAGTGAAGATCTTTCGGCAAGGAAACAATATTTTGAGCTATCTCTTTTCAGAGGATTGAGGAATCTTCCTCTGAGAATCATTCATACAAAGTCGAGGTTTCTTACATGGAAATATACAACGAACGAGTGCGTGATCTATTGGATCCTAAGAAGTTTGTGATTGCTTGGTTCCTGAATTGTTAGAAGTTCTGGGAAACTACTGTTATAGTTCTCGCAATCTGAAAGTGAGGGAGCACAAGATTGTTGGCCCGATGGTGGATGGGCTGAGCGAGTTGGCAGTGTCCTCGTACGGGCAGATAGAGAGACTTCTTGACGAGGGAAACAAGGCCAGGACTGTCGCTTCCACGAACATGAATGCAGAGAGCAGCAGGAGTCATGCCGTCTTCTCCATCCGACTCACCCAGACCCTCTCCGACCCTGACAACAAGGTCAGCACTCTCACTCTCAATTCAACAACATCTCCAATCAGGCTGCTTTTGCAGTTCTCCGGAGAGAAGGTGGCGAAGATCTCGCTGGTGGATCTGGCTGGAAGTGAGCGGGCGCAGAAGAGTGGAGCAGTTGGGAAGAGGCTTGAGGAGGGCGGCAACATCAACAAGTTTGCCACTTTCTCTATCTTTGTTTGGAGATGTCGGAAGAAATTACCATGAACTGGTTGAAAACCATTTTTTCATGTTTCGTTTTTATATTTAATTTTTTTTAGGTCTTTGACAACTCTTGGAATGGTGATCTCTGCGCTGGCAGAGAAGACCAATGGAAAGAAGGAGAAGTTTGTGCCGTATCGGGATTCCGTTCTCACGTGGTTTGTTGCCGTTCTTATAAGTTTTACTTCTCAACTAATTTTTGCACTCAGGCACTTTTGTAAAGTATTGCTTAGGTTGCTGAAGGATAGTCTGGGGGGAAACTCAAGAACTGTCATGATTGCTACGATCTCCCCTGCTTCTGACAACTATGAAGAGACTCTTTCCACTCTCCGCTATGCTGATCGCGCCAAGAAGATTGTCAACCATGCTGTTGTTAACGAAGTTCCTACCCTCTCACTCATTATCTCCCTCCCCCTCTCATATCTCATATCTCTCTCTCTCTCACTTTCTCTCTTTCTCTCTCTCTCTCTTTCTCTCTCTCTCTCTCTCTTTCTCTCTCTCTTTTTCTCTCTCTTTCTCTCGCTCTCTCTCCAACGTCTCTCTCACTCTTTTCTCCTTTCAGGATCCGAATGCACGTGTTATTCGTGAGTTGCGAGAAGAAGTGGAGACTCTTCGACTGCAGATCTCTCAGACTCGGAAGGAGCATTCAGAGACGGAAGAATTGAGGGAGAGACTGGCAGAGTCGGAGAGAATTGTTGAGCAGATGAACAAGAGTTGGGAGGAGCGACTGAAGGAGACGGATGTACTGTACAAGGCATGTTTACTTCGTGGGAACCATTGCGATAGGAATACGAAGAGTGAATATCTGCAGGAGCGGCAACGCGAGTTGGCAGACATTGGTGTGTCAGTGGAGAGTGGAGGCATCAAAGTGGAGAAGAATCGCTTCTATCTTGTCAATCTCAATGCTGATCCTACTTTGAACGAACTTCTTGTCTACTATGTCAACGTTCGTTTTTTCTCGTTTTTTTTTTACTTCTCTTTAATTTTTCGTTTTGTAATTGACATCTCTGGTTTCAGTCGCGTGCCATAATTGGGAATGAGGAGAGAGCGGAAGACGGCGAGAAGATCGACATTGTCCTGCAGGGATTCGGAGTGCAGTCGAAGCACGCTCGGCTGGATGTGTCTGAGGAGGAGGGATGCCAACGGCTCTTCATCCAACCACTCGCGGCTGATGCCCGGTATTATTATTTTGACACTTTCATATATAGGTCAGAGCATCAATTTTATTGATTGCAAAGAAAGAAGTAATTTTGGATGCTTGACTGTATATGATTGAAGAGTGTGCGTGAATGGACGCGAAATCAGCGAGCGAACTCCGCTCCGCAATGGATTCCGTCTTCTCATCGGATTCAACCATTTCTTCCGTGTCAACTGCCCGAAGAATTTGATGAGCTGTTCTGTTATGGATGAGAGTTCTCTCTTCGACTACGACGATGCTTGGCACGAGGTATTTACTATTCTTATTCTTATTTCTTGCAGATCATGGAATGCTAATGTGTTTGATGAGCTAGGCGAATGCTGAGACGAATGCGACGTCGATGACTTCAGCCGTGGACGAGTATATGCAGCAGATCTCCCTGAGGCACCAGGAGGAGAAGCAGAGCGCTCTCGAGCAGCAGTACGACGCCTTCGAGAGATACATCAATGGACTGGCTGCCGGAGGGTTTGCATTCTACGCAATTAGGAATGGCTAGTAACGAAGTGGGTTGTGTGTGTAGACTGACTCCCTCCACTCCGATGACTCCCTCCTTCGGCCTCGCCACTCCTCTCGGAACTCCCGCTTCTGCTCTTCCTCCATTCGGATTCCCTGCCAATCCACGTAACAGCGTTCGCTCCAAGTTCTTCTACTGGGCTCAGAAGAGGTTTTTCTTCTTTGTTCGAACAGTTGCTATCTTCTCCGATTCCTGTCTTTCTGTTTGTTTCACTTGTCCAAACAAGCCAAAGAAGCTTCTTTTTGATCTCTCTGAACATGCGTTTGATGTTGAAGAGAAGAGCAGTTCGCCGAGTCCCTCGCCCGTCTCAAGACTGAAATAGTTCGTGCGAATTCCCTTGTCCGAGAGGCTAATCTCATCTCGGCTGCCTTGCCTGATTTCCGTCGGCCTCGCACCAATTATGACGTCACCCTCCAGATCCCAGCTGCGAATCTACGGCCCAGCAAGATCAAGGCGAGCACTCATTTAAAGTGTGCAGGAATGAATTGTGAAATAGCAATCATTTCCAGGCTGGCTCTTTTGTCTGTGAGCCCGTGATTGTTGTTCGTCGGACTGGGATGAGCGGCTGCCAGGTAGTCATCTTTCTCTTTGTCCCACTGGATCCTCTTCCAATCTTCTCATTGTGAGGTGTGGAGTGTGGAGCAGCTGGAGAACAAACTGGTGGAGATGCGCGAGTCATACAATGATTGCATGGCTGGCCTTCTTCCCTCCCCTCATCCTTCTCCTCTTCGAACTGCTAACTCTGACTCTGGGCTGGACGACGGCATCCTCATGGACCCTTTCTTTGAGAGCCATGTCAGAAGACTGAGAAGAGAAAGAGAGAGAGGGAGAGGAAGGTGAGAGTGAGAGAGAGTCAGTATTGGAAATGAAGAATAGCCATTTTAGGAAAATCATTGCCTGATCGGAGTAGCGAATGTCTTCCTCGAGGTGCTCTTCCACGACATCAAACTGGCCTATCAGGTTGCTCGCTCTTGCTTTCTTTAGTCTGTATTGATTGAATCTCTTTTAGGTTCCTGTGATATCCCAACAAGGCGAAGTTGTTGGACGTCTTCATGTCGAAATACAACGGGTTTTCGATTCGGATGAAGAGAAGGAATCGTGCAGTCGAAGCACTGAAGGACTCCTGGGGAAAGTGATCAAGTGCCGGGTAAGTATAATGAGGACAGAAATGATAGTAGAATAGAATGAATATGGTAGCTGAGGTGATGAGGAAAAAGTCTTGCTTGGAAGTCAGCACGTTTCTTGAGGTTGGAATCCGCCACGCTTCCTCTCTGCCTTCTTCTCTTTCCCACTTTGTCTTCTGCCAATATTCCTTCTTTAATTTGTCTGAGCTCTTGGTCGTGGCTCCTTCCATGGATTCCGTGACTGCGGATTCTGGTGAACCCCCTCCCTCCACTATTCATTTCAACCATGCCAAGGTATGATCATATCTTTCAACGGCATTCATCTCCATCCATCTCCTTCTCTTCAGGAGTTCTCTGTGGTTGTCTCGGAAGAGTTCCTCGAGTACGTCCACGAGGACGCCCTTTCCATAGAAGTTTGGGGACATCGCTCGTGTGGATTTGACGATGAACCGACCACTTTGGCTGTCAATAAAGAGGAAAAGATTAAGACACTCCAGGCTGGTTGTCTCTTCCTTTCTCATAATCTCTCTCCCTATCTCTATCTATCTCTCTGTCTCCGTCTTCCTCTCTTATCTTCATTTCCGATACCAGGAACACCACTGTATTTCCCTTCCCGTTTTGGATACCCACTGTTTTTATTGTCAGGAAAAGAACTGAAGCTTGACCAAAAGGATGTCTTTTAACCAGAATTTCATTGGGAAAGTCCGTTTTGTCCTTCCCAATCTTCCTTTAATGATGCATTCATATTTCATAAGTTAATCACTGCAGGAGAGATGGGCCGAAGTGAGCCGTCGTTTGTGTCTCTCAATCCAAATTAGCGAACTCAACGAAGAGGGCCTCTACGCGGCAGTCGAAGTTGAGCCCGTCTCAGATGTTCTGTCTGGAGGCGTCTACCAACTCAAACAAGTAAACGTCTCTTTCTCTATCTGTCTCCTCTCTCTCTCTCACCTCTCCCTTTATTTTATTTTTTTTTCTCTCTCTCTCTCTCTATCTCGCTCTTTCTCTAAAGTATCCCTCTCTCCCACTCTAGCTGTCTCCCCTACCCCTCTCTCTCTCATCTGCAGGGCCAGCAACGTCGCGTGAGTGTGTCGGTGTCAGTGGCAGGAGGCGGAGGGAGTCTTCCTCTCCTTCTGGATGACATTTCCTCAGTTGCCTTGGGCGCAGTGACAAGCCGGAGCGGAGTGCAGAGGCCGCTTGATTCGTATCAGGAGGAGGACTTGGAGAGGATCCGGGCAGAGTGGACGGCGGCCTTGCAAAGCAGGCAGAGACATCTTGAGGAGCAGATCAATCGGGTTTCTATTCTTTCTTTTCTCTTCTTCTTTCAATTCAACTCAACCTT
>CALZFC010000087.1:390000-397500 GCA_945643635.1 Allodiplogaster sudhausi
TATGCTTTCTCTCTTCCTTTTCAGCACGCCCAACTTTCCTTAATCTCAAATTCAACGCAAGCGAAAGACGTAGGTTTCTCGCTCTTTGCATGACTGTCGCATATCATTTCTGTCTTGTTACTCTAGTATAGGTTATGGTGTAGAACTCTGTGAGAGATGCAGAGGTAATTAAGAAGACAGAAAGAGAGAGAGAGGAGAAAGAGAGAGAGAAAAACAGAGAGTGGGAGAGGAGACAGAGAGTGAGTGAGAGAGAGAGAAGGAAGAGAACGATGTAACCGCTTGGCCTTGCATGTTTGTTCATTACCACGCACCTTCTCCGTGGTTGTCAAAAAGGGGGAGGATTCACGTCTGCCTCCTTCTCCGTTGAGGTTTCCGCCGTGACTGTTTGAGGAGAGGAACGAAGGCTGCTCTTCTATCGCTGTGTCTACAGAATGCTCTCCACATTACTCATATTCCATTGCTTGTATTTTATGCTGTTGTGGACAATGCTGCCATTTCGCGGGTCCCTTAATCTCTCTTTCCATCTCTCTCCCTCCCTCTCTTTCTCTCCTCTCTCTCCATCTCTCTCCCTTCCTCACTTTCCCTCTCTCTCTTTCTCTCTCTCTCTCCTTCTCTCTCTCTCTCTCCTTCTCTCTCTCTCTCTCTCTCTCTCTCTCTCTCTCTCTCTCTCTCTTTCTCTGCTTGATTGAATAGTGGTGCATGAAGGAATGAAGAAAAGTCGAATTCCCGCACTCTCATCGGTTCTGTTTTGTCAGTCTGGTTGTAGAAATGTTAATTGTTAAGGATTGGAAGAATGAGTTGCAGAGACTTCTCTGGTCAGCCCTCTCAACGAGCGGCTTGCTGGAATTCTAGAAGAGGTTTCAGTTCTGTTCATCTTCACCTGTGGTGGGTTTCCTAGATTGCATTTCAGGGATCGTCGGCTCATCTTCCACCGCGCTCCGTCACTGTGCCCGACTCCCTCGTTCGCAGTTCTGCTCAAGGCTAGTTCTGCTTCAAGGAGAAAGTGAATTGGAAGAGGGAACTACTCAGGTTTCGGAGAAGAGAACGGGAACTCCGTGGCCGACTCCGGCCTGGCCAACTCCGCAGTGTCGACTTCTTCCTCTTCCTCTTCCCAGCTCGACGAGAATGTCATTTCCACCACGGTTTCCTCCTCCAATGGCGTCCATTCTTTCGCTGCTTCTCTAAGAAATGGTTGGAGATTCTCTCCGTTTTGCAAATGAATCAGCAGCTTTCGTTCAGGTGGCAATTTCGATCTCAATATTTCCGCTTTGTGACCGGAATCCAGATATCAACATCATTTTATCATTCTGCTTAATCTCTGAGGTTTCCTACAGTAATATCTAGTCAGCTCGCCTATGGCCAACAGAGTACAATTGCCCTCATGATTGACTACGGTGTTCAACTCCTTCTATTCTTCCCTCCCACTCTTTCATTCTCCTTCTCTTTACTTTTCTGTTGATGCACTATTTAGCTAACTCTTGGCCACTTTGTCCTCTCCCCTTCATCCCCCTCCCCTCCTTGCTCTCCCTTCACGTGCTAACATATGTGGTGCTCCTTCCCTAGAATCCTGGTGATCTTTCTTTCTTATCAAGTGTTCAGTGGCTAGGTTATTCGTATAGAGATTTAGTTTCTTCTGTCTTCCTCGCCTTCTTTCCTCTTTCTCTTGCTCCTATCTTTCTCATGTAGAGTATATTTCAATAAACACTACCAGAAATTGGAAAATTTTATTGAGATCACATGTCTAACTTAAGAATAGTTAAGTCTATATTTGAAGAGTGAATGGAACACGTATCGTTGCCCAGTGGACAATCGAAAGAGGAAGTAGAGGTCCAAGTTTTCCGGGGAGGTACGAAGGATTAAACAGAAGTTAACATGTCATAGTTGTATTGCTAGTTTGACTAGAAAGATGAAAGGACAGAGCACCAGCTTTGTGTGAGGAATTTTGGTTAGGAGATAATTAAATAACAGAGGAAACCTACTTGCATGTATTCCTACTCGTGAAAGCAGAGCAAAATGTAAAGCGTGTGATCGTTAGGAGATGATGAAATTTAAGCTTCTAGACGGTCAACAAGCGGGAATAGAAAACGTTAAATTATGAGCAGAAAATGAAGGGAAAGAGCCCGAGGAGAATCACGAAGGGACATTGATTGGCTGCATTTCTTGGTCTTCTTCTGCTTCCTCATCCATGTCCTTCCCCGTGTATCTGACAGCAAATATTTCATCCTCCCTCTCGCTCACTCACTCTCTCTCACTCTCTCTCTCTCTCTCTCTCTCTCTCTCTCTTTCGCCTACCACTGTCTATTACCTGCAACTCTTCTCTGAAGACGTGGAGAAGAAGGTACGGTAGCAGTTGGCATTTGTGAGGCAGTCGGGGATACAGCTAAGAATAACGGGGAGAACTAGGAGACCGTGGAGGAGACCCCAAGAGACCACCAGGAAGATGGTGGCCACGAAGACCGAAGGAGAATAACTTTGTAGGAAGAGCAGGGGCAGGATGCAGATGATCGTAGATAAACCAGCCTAGGAAGTCTCGCTTGTTCTCTCTTTTTTTCTCTCTATCTCTATCTCACGTCTTTATCTCATCTCTCCCTCTCATATCTCTCTCCTCTCATCTTTCTATATCTCTCGTCTCTTTCTCTCTTTTCCACTTTCTCTCTCTCTCTCTCTCTCTCTCACTCTCTCTCTCTCTCTCTCTGTCTCACTCTCTTCTCTCTCTCTCTCTCTCTCTCTCTCTCTCTCTCTCTCTCTCTGTCTCACTCTCTTCTCTCTCTCTCTCTCTCTTCTCTCTCTCTCTCTCTCTCTCTGTCTCACTCTTCTTCTCTCTCTCTCTCTCTCTCTCTCTCTCTCTCTCTCTTTCTCCTGCTCTGACCTGTATCATTGGCCATCCGACCGCCTCAAGGGTATGCTCCAACTTCTCTTGATATCCAGCAACGGGGATCTTGACAACAACCCCGTTGCGGATCTCCTTCCGATTCGTTAGCTAAAAGTGGGCGTTGGAGGAATCATCCGACTGAGAGCCAAAGATGGAGAAGTGGCTGGCCTGGTAGTGATAGGAGACATGGGCAGTGAAGTCAACGGACATCCCGATTGACATCAGAACAGCTGCCATTACGACTGGATCGAGATCAAAGTTCCACCACGACAGGAATCCCATGACTCCTGTGCATCTCTTCGTTTCTCTCTGTCTCACTCTCTCTGTCTCACTCTCTTCTCTCTCTCACTCTCTTCTCTCTCTCTCTCTCTGTCTCACTCTCTTCTCTCTCCCACTCTCTCTCTCTCTCTCTCTCTCTCTCACTCTCTTCTCTCTCTCACTCTCTTCTCTCTCTCTCTCTCTCTCTCTCACTCTCTTCTCTCTCTCACTCTCTTCTCTCTCTGTATCATTCTCTTCTCTCTCTGTCTCACTTTCTTCTTCTTCTCTCTCTCTCTCTCTGTCTCACTCTCTTCTCTCTCTGTCTCACTCTCTTCTCTCTCTGTCTCACTTTCTTCTCTCTCTCTCTGTCTCACTCTAGTCTCTCTCTCTCTCTCTCTCTCTCTCTGTCTCACTCTCTTCTCTCTCTGTCTCACTTTCTTCTCTCTCTCTCTGACTCTCTCTCTCTCTCTGTCTCACTCTCTTCTCTCTCTGTCTCACTTTCTTCTCTCTCTCTCTGACTCTCTCTCTCTCTCTGTCTCACTCTCTTCTCTCTCTGTCTCACTCTCTTCTCCCTCTGTTTCACTCTCTTCTCTCTCTGTCACTCTCACTCTCGTCTCTCTCTCTCTCTCTCTATCTCCATACCAATAGAGATGGAAGCGATGGAGAGTCCCGCAGTGATGACACTGCTTGCGTTAGGAATGAAGATGGCGCAGACAACTGCCATGCACACGAGAGTCAGCAGCCCAGTCTCAAGCACCACTCCTTTCCTTTTAATCCTTTCAAGATTTTACCTCCACTTATTGGAGTTGTCCATACTGGACTAGAGGGACAAGTGACTGAGCAAGATGTCGATTGACCTGCAGAGCGACAGTCTTGAGGCTGAGCATTTGGTCCACGAACATTCCATTCGGCTCCCAAATGGACGCGTTCAGATCCTTGTATCTAATGAGTAAGAGGACAGGGATCACGACTAAAAGAGAATTGAAGAAGAAGAGAAATCAGATGAACCTGGAGACAACTTCACGCCAATTCTGCATGAGATCGATGCGTGTTTCCCAGCTACTCGTGTCATTGTAAGCGACGTTCACCCAGAACTGGTCGATCTGGCAGAGAAGAGGAAAGAGTCAACCATCTACTGGAGGAGGCGAGAGCGAACTGACGATGGGACCATTCGAAGTGTTCCTCGTACGGAGGAAACCAGTCCAGTGCTCGTAGAAGGGAGACCGTAGAAAGGCCCACAGCTTGTCATTAGTGACGTTAACTTCCATGGGATCCGCCTCGAGCAATAGGCGGATTAAAATGAGTCTGTCACATTTGTGACTGGTAAATATCATTCCTTACCTTGACTCTCTTCTCTCCGCTATCGACTCCGAAAAGCAAAGACATCAGGTCATAGGGCTCCCCGTTCACGAAGAAGTCCACGTAATCACGAAGCCAGATTAGAGACGAGTCTGGACCTGGTGAGAATAGAAAAAAGAGAGTAAGAGAGAATGAACGAGAGTGGCAGAGATAAGAGGGTAAGAGGGGCTAGAGAGAGATTGCTAGAGAGATAGCTAGAGAGAGAGGGAGAAATATCTAATAAAATACAAACCTTTTGAATGTTTCATGGTTTCAAATTCATCAATCATTTCCCAGAAACGACTCATCTGGCGAGAATTCGAAAGGTTGAAGGGCTCATTGACCAGCACCGTAACTGGGTGATACTCAACCCAAACTGTAAAAAAAATTATTTTTAAAAAATAAATAATTTATTTTCATTAACCAATATTGGTGAGGATGTGGTTAACGCGTTGAATTGGCGAATCTTTAGGCAGAATCTTGGCAGCATCCAGTCGGGTCTTGATATTCATCATGCCAATAATACCGAAGTACCAATAGACTACGGTAGCCACAAAGATCAGGGCGGTGAAAACACGGGCACCAAGGAGACGGCAGTACAGGTGGAGAATGCGAGCTGAGCCTCTTTCCACCTACAGTAAGAGAGAGAGAGAGAGAGAGAGAGAGAGAGAGAGAGAGAGAAAGAAAGAGAGAGAAGGAGGGAGGGAGGGAGAGGGAGATAAAGAGAGAGAGAGAGAGTGAGAAAGAAAGAGAGAGAAGGAGGGAGGGAGGGAGAGAGAGGGAGAGAAAGAGACAGGCAGAGGAGAGAGAGAGAGAGAGAGAGAGAGAGAGAGAGAGAGAGAGAGAAAGAGAGAGGCACCAAGGAGACGGCAGTACAGGTGGAGAATGCTAGCTGAGCCTTTTTCCACCTACAGTAAGAGAGAGAGAGAGAGTAAGAGAGAGAGAGAGAGAGTAAGAGAGAGAGAGAGAGAGAGAGAGAAGGAGGGAGGGAGGGAGAGGGAGAGAAAGAGAGAGGCAGAGGAGAGAGAGAGAGAGAGAGAGAGAGAGAGAGAGAGAGGCACCAAGGAGACGGCAGTACAGGTGGAGAATGCTAGCTGAGCCTCTTTCCACCTACAGTAAAAGAGAGAGAGAGAGAGTGAGAGAGAGAGAAAGAAAGAAAGAAAGAGAGAGAAGGAGGGAGGGAGGGAGAGGGAGAGAAAGAGAGAGAGAGAGTGAGAAAGAAAGAAAGAGAAGGAGGGAGGGAGGGAGAGGGAGAGAGAGAGAAAGAGAGAGGCAGAGGAGAGAGAGAGAGAGAGAGAGAGAGAGAGAGAGGCACCAAGGAGACGGCAGTACAGGTGGAGAATGCTAGCTGAGCCTTTTTCCACCTACAGTAAGAGAGAGAGAGTGAGAGAGAGAGAGAGAGAGAGAGAGAAGGAGGGAGGGAGGGAGATGGAGAGAAAGAGAGAGGCAGAGGAGAGAGAGAGACCTACAAAGAACAAGGGTGAGAGAAAAAAACAAGCACCGCGTAACAAACGAATGAAAGAAACAGTGGAACAAACTTCTTCTCAAAGGCATAGTAAAATGTAACCATGAGCCTCCATCCTCCCTTTTCCTTGGCAGTCTTGACCGTGCTTTTCTCGTACTTTGAAGCTGCAACCAGAACAGGCCCGAAGATGACGAGTTGGAAGATGAAAGTGATCCCCATTGCGATCGCAGTCGCAAAGCAGAACAGACGGATTTCTGAGTGATCGGAGTCAGTGATTTGATCGGGAAGGGGAAGTGAAAACCAAGGGTTGGAGTGAAGGGGGAGGGAAATGGAAACCAGGGGTTGGAGTGAGAGCGCCAATGCTGAAGGAGAGGAAGTTCGTGAGAGAAGTGATTGTGATGGAGGGCCCGACTTGCTCGTAGACCAGCCCCAGCCTCTCCACTACCGAGTACCCTTGTCGGCTCGATCGCTGCCAGCTGTGAATCATCAGGAATGAGTCGTCCACTCCTGCAAACCTCTTTTCGTTTACGCCAACCTGTTCCTCTCTAACTCTCTCTCTCCTCTCTCTCTCTCTCTCAATTTCTCGCTTTTTCCCTCGACTAACCAATTCCCATGATGAGGAATGGCATCACGAGCATGAAGGAGTTGATTCGGAGACCGAGAAGAGACACGATTCCGTATGTGGTTGTGATGGCAAGAATGGGGCAGAGAGTGGCTCCCACTGCCACCAGCCTGCAATTCAGTACTATTCCCATTTTATTTTTCTCCTATTATTATTTTTTATATATAAAAATTGTAGCAAATGCAAAGAAATACTGACAGTTTGCCGCGATCGATTTCTCCGTAGAAAGCGGCGCTGCCAAGAACAGAAACACTGACGAAGGAGATCATGAATCCAAAGCCTCAAGGGAAGAATTGATTTACGGAAAGAAAAAGGAAAGAAGAAGGAGCAGACCAGCTGCGAAGAAAGGAGTCATTTTCCTCCCGTCTCTGATCATCTCCCGATCAAGAACTTCCGTGCCGACCACCTCAATATCCCAACCTTTGTTCATTACGACTGAGAGAATGAAAAAACGGGAAAGACCTGTAGTTCAATGAGTTCGCTCTTGTACTGTTCAAGAGAGAAGTCATAGGCTGCCAACTCCCAGGTAGACATTTGTTTCTCCAACTTCGCAGTCCCTTTGTCGCCCCGGAAGATGACAAGGACCACCTCAAAACAGAATGAATTTATATGTACGCTGAAGCTCTGTCAGTATTTAATCTTCGCAGAAATAAAAAAAAGAGCCATTACGTGTCTCTGAATTTCTCGAGATATTGAAAAATACTTAAAACATCTTATGAATATTTTCCTCCTCTTTTAAGTTATACTTAGCTTGCACGACTCGAGTCGCTAGAGCCGAATACCCTGGCTCGTGGAGGGACCATATAATAATTGCAGAAACTGCTAACTTGTCAAGACATACCTTGACATATTCCATGTTGGTGATGTTCTGCTCAAGAGAGCGAAGATTCAGCGGAGTTCGTTGCTCATCGTTGATTCGAACTCCAAAGAGAGTTCGCTCCAGAT
>CALZFC010000087.1:402500-495000 GCA_945643635.1 Allodiplogaster sudhausi
TTGTGAGCAATGACTTGTGAATATCGCCGAAATGCAAATAAACTGTGTGAGGTCACTGAGATGAATCTCGTCTTCTCCCTCTGCTTCTCTCTCTCTCTCTCCTCATTGTCACTTCTCACATTGGAACACCCCTCCCCTATCCAGCCCATAAGAGCTGAAGCAGAGGAAGCGAGAGTTAACGAGAGAGCACTGAAAGAGAAAGAGAGAGAGAAAGAGAGAGAGAGAGAGAGAGAGAGAGAGAAAGAGAGCGTTGAAGATGAAGAAGAAGAAGAAAATGAAGCCACAGTCGTGAGAAGTGGGAGGGCGGAAGAGGACAACTGCTGTGTGGTGAGAGAGAAGTAACGAATAGGAAGTGTGAATTAGGCTGTCGGTGGATGGCAGAAAGGGAGGGGGGGGGGAGGAGGAGGTCTCCGCTGCCTCTTCGCCCTCGAGCGACGCCATGCGAATCGATGCCCCACTGCGGCGTCTCTCTCTCTCTCTCTTTCTCTGCTCTTCCATTCTCTCTCCCTCCTAATCAGCTGTTCTGATTCGACCTCTCCTTCACAATCTGCCATGCTGTTCATTCTGCTGCCTGGCGACCGTCTTGGCAAGTTGCCAAGCAGACCCGCAGTGGTAGCCATCGCTCCGCCCATTATCGTCTCTCAATCCGCGTCTTAAGAACTCCTTCATCCTCACCATTGAACAGACTCCCCTCCCACTTAATTGTACTGTTCGCAAAGCAGGAAAATATGTCTTTATTTCATATCTGCACACCATTTCAATCCCAAACATGATAAGTTAGCGAAACATTAATGAGGATTTAGCAGATCTGTTTCATTCTCCAACATGTACAGCGTATGAATTTGGTTATAAAAAGTGACACAGCCTACTGTTGATATAAATGATATAAACCCGAAAGCATCACACAGCCCCCACAGTTCAAAGTGGAAACTCTTCTTTTTTGGGAACTGTTTGAGACTTCAACACTTCTGTGCAATTAGGCAATATTTACACCCTGAACAAATCGCTCTGATTCTTTTCATTTAAGAGCTCATAGGCTATTGTTAAATAGTGAACAATTTTTATGGATCACAAGGGAAGCAATTGTTCCAGGAATGGTGAAGTCAAGAAAACTGAACAACATAATTTTTTTTTTAATTTCAGCTAGATTAGAATAACAAAAAGAAACCCTTAGAGGAGTTAAATGAAGGAGAGCAGAATTGAGAAAGAAGTACTAGAGGGAGGGCGAGCCGGCGTCCTCGAAAGTATTCCAGGCATCGTTGAGTTCAGTGAAGATGGCCTTGGCAAGGGGTTCATTGGCAGTCCCGGTCTGCTTATCGGGATGCACGACGAGACACGCCATACGGTAGCTCTTCTTTACCTTAACATTAAAGCTCTATTGCATATTTCAATCTCACACCTAAACACGTTTTATTCAAGTTTCAGTTTAAAAGTGCATTACAGGCTAAAAATAATATTTTCATTTACAATAAAGCAAAAAGACAGAGAGCAGCAGAGAGGAGAGAGTAAAAGGAAAGAAAGAGACAGAGAAAGAGAGAGAGAGAGGGAGGGAGAGAGAGAGAGGGAGAGAGAGAGAGAGAGGAGAAAGAGAGAGAGAGGACCTGGGCAGCAGAGAGGAGAGATGCCATAGATGGCTGCTGCCATCTGTCAGCACCTTCCCAGAGCACCTCGTTGAGAGACACGAGGAGAGCGCGGATGTTCCGTTCCTTCCCAGCCGTCCAATCCCGAATCTACATTCAACTTTTCAAAGCCTTCGAGAATTATTAAATGAAAAAAAGTAGGGAACAGAGCCAAAAAGCAGTAGGGGACCTTAATTTGGAGGGGAGTAAGATAAGAGTTCTCCTCAGTCCACCTCATTTCTGCAATGCACCGATTGGCCTCGCTTGATTGGGAGGAAGTGAATCCTTGGCTCTTCAGAAGGTCATCGAAGGCGTTGAAAGCAGCGGCTGGTGTCTGTAGTACATTTCAATTCATTTGACTGCAGTAGCATCACTCAGTCATATACAATTAATTAACTGATTGTGAGGGCGCAATAAGCCGCTGAAGATGGAAAAAAAGATTTCGGATAATTGAATAAAGCGATCCCATCGAAATGCTGGCAGAATTCCCGTAGCAAAAAATTACGAAAATCGTTAAAAAAAAGATCGAACCTTATTGGAGGGAGGCTTGGGAGGTTGGAAGAAAGCGCGGCTGTAGTTGGGCGGCTGTCTGCTGGGAGTGCTGCTTCCGCTCTCAGACCTCTTCGGCTCAACCGGATTAGTTGCTAAGAAGTCCGCGAAGGGGTCCGAAGAGAACTTCGACGAGGATTCCTCTTGTGCAGCGGGCAGCACAGGGGCAGACGCATTCCTCGACATCGGCTGCACACTCGGCGCACCTTAACGACACACCGAAATCAGCACTCGACTTCCAATAGAGAGATGACCGTACCAAGGGAAGAAGATCCGAAGAGATCAGCCAGGAGATCTGGCTGGGGAAGGGGGGAGGATGAGAACAGATCAGCGGGAGGATGAGAAGGGACGGAGGCAGCATTGGCTGGAGTGGAAGAGAAGGAACCGAAGAGAAGATCTTCTGCCACACCCTGCATCTCTGCCACCACACCCATCGGGCTCTCTGCTCGCTCTCAAAGATTCTTCGATTATCATACACGAGAAATCACTTCCATAATGGATGCTATCAGGGGAAAAGACATTCATGAGAAGAACGAACCCAGTCTTCCCAGTCCAAAAAGGTCAACGTCAGCAGTGGAGGCCAGTTGGGAAGGGCACCGGGAGTAGACCGCCCCCAGGATCGGCGTCTCCTTCTCATTTCCCTGCAAATATTAATATACCATTTGTTGCTTAAACATGGAATAATACTGTAACTAGCGAAATTAGTTAGGCAAGAAAGTCACGCTAACTTGTGGAAGACTGGAGACTCGCTCATTCGTCGGAGGAGGGGGAGGGCCCTCCACGAGGAGTTCTTCTTGAGAGTAGGAAGGCTGACGGGGTCGATGGGGAGGAGCTGGAGGGGGAGCAGAGGAAGGAAGGGAAGACTGGGGAGAAGAGGAAGGAAGGGAAGACTGGGGAGGGGCACCCCAGCTTAGAGTATCGAAGAATCCATTTGAAGGCTCCCTTCTGTCGTTCTCTCCTCTCTCCTCTTCCACCACAACGCTATTCCCAGTCTCTTTCGGTTCTTTTCCAATAGAAGAGAATCGTCTCTGCAACTCAACGAGTTCCTTCTGGCTCTCCATCAAATGACGCGGCTCTGCCTGGCCGGGCCGGTAATTGGCCAAGTACGACTTATCTACCGGATTCTTCCGCTCTTCCCCGCATGGAGAAATCATCAATGACAGCGAGATTCTCAAGCAGGTATTGTTTACTATTGGAATGGAAGCTTTGTCAACGATTAGTTAATACGCGCGATTAGACGACAACAAAAGGAAGAAAAGGAAAGAAAGCATTGCCAACTTGATAGAATGAGAAAGAAGAGCCTCATTGGCGGGAGCGAAGTCGAGGTCTCCACGGTGGAAGGTCAAGACATTCTCCGATGGATCCAGCAGATTCGGATGGAAACCAATCGTGAACATCCATACCTGTTTACAGTCGATTCTAGCATACCTTGAGAAAAATATTCAAGGAAGAGAAAAATAGAGAAAGAGAGAGAGAGAGAGAGAGATCTCGAGGAACAAACTTGTTGCAATCGATTAGTGAGCGCATTGTGTCTGGCATGGAAGAAGACGAGGCAGACATCGCCCGAGGCCACAATTCTCTCCAGAGGAAGCACAACCCGCCCTTCTCCGCTCTCGACTACTCTACAGTGCAATCATATCCTTCTTTTTCCCTCGTTAAAATGGGAAGCATGGATATCATGCTAAAGAATTAGTTAAAGTAAGATGGACCAGTAGCTACGAACTGCAGAGAATCGTAGGAACGGAAAGAGGAGAAGAGGCGACTTCCATTGGCGAAGACTTCCACGAATGGACGGCAACCAGTGCGGGAGTTGTTGAAGGAAGGAGGAGACTCGACGGCCACTTCACTCAGACGGACACTCCATTCCCGCTTCAATGACTGCAATCTCTCATTCACGGTCATTCCACTACATGAAGAATGAATGAGGTAACCTCAGCAAAGTGAGGTTTAGTGTGGTCGTGGACAAGTTGAAGCAGTCGATGGAAGGAGGGAGGGAGAGGAATCGGAGAGGATCCCCGCCGCTCTGTTAACAACTCCTCCGCACACCAGGGACGAGGCACTGCGCAGTGGTAGAGAAGCACTGCCAGGGCCACGACGCTGCAGCCACCTGGCAGTTTCAAGTAGGAAGAATACTTTCTCTCAATTAATCAACTATTCTTTGAAGATGCGGAAACTAACTTTCCGATCCGATGATTGCAACGAAATTGCTGTTTTCAGACTGGCGAAGGAATTGAGAGATGACTCGGCACGCAGCGAGGACTTCTTCGACTGAAGGAGCAGGGCCAGATTCGGTTGCGGGCAACGGACTCTCCCATGGACGGATTGCGTAGTCACAACGGAGATGTCTACAAGGAAACATCTCTCACCTATTCAGCAGTCGGCTCAGCAATACCTTTGCGAGACATTGACAAGGAAGAACTTCCGCCTGGTGGCAATGAGAGTCTGTCGGAGGGCGTCCTCTGCCTGCGCGGCCAGAGCCTCAGGCACTCCCTCTGCTTGGGGTGCAATCAGAAGACGGCCGGTTAGCCAGGCAATGTCCGGGCCACGCCCACCGTAGGTTGCTGCTGCTGTCTGCACCACTGCAGTCGTCTTGTCCTGCAATCACCTCGAATTTCCCACGAAAACAATTCCGACAAGGCTCTGAAAATACTCACGACTTAACAGTAGACATATGAAAATAATAACAAAGGAAAAGAAACGGACATAAGGAAACACTAGAGGTTACATAAAATATAACCTTGAAATTCTTAAACAGGTTAATTCCCTGTCCACGAATAGAAGAGATAGCAGCGGAGGCGAATTCGCTGGCATCACTGCGAGGAGGAATGCGAGGAATTTGGGACGCAGGGGCGGAAGAGGAAGCAGGCTGGGAGGGGTCGGCAGTCTGCGGGAGACCACCCGTGAGATGAGTGGGGTCCACTCCAGGCACTGGGGTGTCCACACGAACTGAGTGAGCGATGGCAAGGACAACCACTCCCTCCAGCAAGGCAGTGGCAGTTTGACGTTCCCGTGGGTCGGGCTTCAGAGTTGACTCTGCAGGGACATCTTGACACTCGAACTGCAGAGAAGTGACGAACCAATCAGAGGGTGGAACATGGCATATCTCTCGTCATCAGGGGGAAGAGAATAGCGAGCGTAGACAATTCGAAGTTTGGCCGAGTCTTCAAAGGGATGTGAACGGAAGCACAAGTAGAAGAGAACGCAGCCAAGTGCCTGTCAAGTACAAATTCAGCCTCACCAGGGAATGGTCAGAAACCCTGGAAACCAAAATTAATAATTGTTGGTCCATCGTTAAAGGAGGTCATAAAAAGATGCGGAATCGAAAAATAAACAGCTGAATCGATATACAAAAAAAGTTAAAACCCTTTAAAGTTTCATAAAAGTTTTGCTGCTTGTGAAATAGCGATGTTAAAAACTGTTTTAAGACTCTTAACAACGAGTCGTGGCCTAGTGGATTGTGAGCGGGGCTGAAAATTTTTGGGCGCGAGTTCGATACTCCTTCGGTACAACTTTTTTTCCCTTTTTGTATAAGTGCATTTTCGAATGTTTACAGAACATCTTTTGCTTTTCTGGCGTTATCAGAAATATAATGCACTTTGCCAATGCAACTCTTCTCAACTTAACCATTCTTTAAATTTAAATTATCCGAATGTATGCATATTTGTATGTATGTATGTATGCATGTATGTATTTTTTAATGTGTTTTTTTCAATTCAGAGTTTAAAAATGTATGGAACAAAAAAAAGTCAAAAATCTTCAACATCTATCCACATGTGTGCACTTCTGTTAGGCAAAAGTGGATACATGCAGAGAGGGCTGTTGTACTTTGCGCTCACGATGGATGCCAGCAGTGCACAGTCTTCGCACGGAGATGAAGGAGGACGAGTGAAGCAGATCTACAAATGGTGTTCATCCTGGATTTCCCGCTGAAAAAAAGTCTATCGTTGGTCGTAGACTCACAAGAGTCACGCCAAAGAAAATCAACATTGACGGTCCCGGATTGGTGCGAAAGGCGGACGATTTCGGCAAAGAATTCAATGAGGCAATGAAATCGTACTTTCTCTGATGTGTGTAACGCAGATCAGAGTGGATTCGAAAATCCGCGAACACTGGAATTTACTGCCGAGAAGAAGATCTAGCGACTTGTGCAGTCTGCGTCTTCCAGGACCCATTCCTGCACTCCTAGACTCCTCGACTCTCTAGAAGAATCACGCACGCTGATGTGAAGCGCATTCTGCCAGTCCACAAGGACCTCCAGATAAACAACATCACATATATTGATAAATGTTGAACTTTTTTTTTTTACTTTTTCTTAAAAGGTTTAAATTTAAAAAAAAACAAGAATATATACATATGTACATATGTACATATATGCACACATTCGGATAATTTTAATTTAAAGAATGGTTGCGTCGGCAAAGTGCATTATCTTTCTGATAACGCTAGAAAAGCAAATGATGTTCTTTAAACATTCGAAAATGCACTTATACAAAAAGGGAAAAATTTGTACCGAAGGGGTATCGAACTCGCGCCCAAAAATTTTCAGCCCCGCTCACTATCCACTAGGCCACGACTCGTTGTTAAGAGTCTTAAAAGAGTTTTTAACATCGCTATTTCACAAGCAACAAAACTTTTATGAAACTTTAAAGGGTTTTAACTTTTTTTGTATATCGATTTAGCTGTTTATTTTTCGATTCCGCACCTTTTTATGACCTCCTTTAACAATGGACCAAAAACTGTTAATTTTGGTTTCCAGGGTTTCTGACCATTCCCTGGTCAGTTAGCACAAAAGAACGAAGAAGCAACATTTCCTCACCCAAACATCTTGCTGCGGACCAACTGGGTAATGTTGGTAAGTTTCTAGAATTTCAGGAGCACGATACATCGGAGTTGTGTGCTTTTGGAACTGGAATAAACTTATTTTTCGTTAATTATTTAAAGATATGAAATATTAAAGAATACCTACAGAACTGTACAAACAGAAAGATAAATAAGCGAAATTCTTCTTTACGAATGAACCTTTTTTGTGATCGAAGATGTATCATAAATACATAACACCTCTGTAAGTCGAGAAGTATAAAGTAACAACAAACATTTTCTTCAAGTTGCGTTCTTTGAGATGCATTCCAATCTTCAGAAGGAAAGAATTGCTCCGTAGTCGCACTTCCAAAGTCACAGAGCTTAACAACGCCCGCTCCATCGAAGAGAATATTCTCCACCTGAAACGGATTATTAATTGAGTATAATTGAGTACTACTCATTCTTAACTATCTAACAATACCACTTATCAATAACGCACTTTCATATCGCGATGAGTTACCGGCGGAGTTTGGCGGTGCAAATAACAAATTGCATCGGTTGCACCATGGAAAATGTTTAGCACTTGAGGGACGGTGAGAGGACCAGCCATTATTAGTTCCATCGCGTTTCCTCCTGCATGGTTAGTTACTTATGACTGTAAGCAGATGAATTGTATAAATAGTATACAGGATTGTCCATTTGAGAAAGAAAAACAATCGTTTAATTAGTTCTTGAAACTCGCCTGAACAGAGCTCAGTAAGGAGAAGATATTCGTGTGCCCTGGGGGGTAACTCAGCCTTCGCCCATCCAATAAATCGTAGTATATGAGCATGCCCAGACAGCTCAAGAGTTCGAGAGTAACGAATCCGGCTTGGTAATAAAGAAGAAGCACCCAACCGTCTTCAGCAGCTTGATCTCGTCAGAAATAGCCCTGCGCGCAGCTTCGTCATGGGCGACTTGTCTCTTCAAGGCATACCACACCCCTTTCCTGTCCTGAGCCGCGAATACAACGGCATAGCCACCTGTACAGCAACAAGAAGATTACCGACAACTTCAAAAGTACTCACCTTCTGCAATCTGCGCCTTGATCCGAATGTCCAGGTCGTTAACACGGATGGCCTGGCCGAGGAGTGGATGCGAAGCTCCGCCCCCACTCCCGCCTCCCTCTCTGCCACCGCCCAACATTGATAGCGCTAAACGCAGCATCTAATCCAACCTCTCGTAATCCACATACTTACATGACCAGAGAGGGAGAGTTCGAATACCTTGGTCACAAACCAACCATCGCAAATTAGTAAGTTCAACGAATTCTTTATATCAACGAGTAACAAAGAAGAAAAGATTAACAACTGCAATAACAAAAAGTGCGCTCAGTAGTCATCAAAATGATCAATTTCATAAAGACGGGTTTCGCCGGCCTTCGTACCGACGGCCATGTAACGAGAATGGGGGGAGAACGCAATGGAGGAGGCACCCGCCAGCTGCAGACAAATCGAGTCAGAGAGAAGAAACGAAAGCCAAGTAAAAACTTTATTTCAGAAATAATTTAGTAAAAAAAAAGAGGAAAAGCACGACAGAACTAAGAAAATATTGATAAGGAACTACAGTGAAATGGCGAACCTTCTCGTTTTTGGTGGGCAGATCGATGAAGACAGTTCCCGAATGGACATGCATCACTCGCAATGCATTGCTCTGCAAATCATTCCAGGTCAAGAGGAGAAGGTGCAAGGCGAACTTACAATCACGTCACTCCCAGCAGCCAGAATCTGAGAGTCGTGATTGAAGCTGAGACAGGACACTGCAGTCCTCAGGTTGTCCATTGAGAAAAGCGGCTGAGGCTCGGCCGATTGCCTCACCTGACAGTTCATTTCCCTCCATTTTCAAGTTTACAGGATTAGTTCCAAAAACATGGACTGTTATTCTTAATTACAATGGTAATTAACGTCGACATTGAAACTGTCTAAAATAGTATTAGGGTTGTAATAATGCCGTCGCATGTACAGCCCCTCTCCCAGATTTTGGATAAATTGGCAACCCTAAACCTATATTTTCGTATAAAACTGCAAATATCTCTGTCTACAACACCCGCATTGACTTCTATTCCCTGAGTAATAATAGTGTACCGCATCAGAGGAGTAGACATTGACAATTCCAGTGTTGGCTCCCACCGCAATGTAAGAACCATCAGGAGAGACAGTGACAGCACATGCACGGACACAACCATCATCACTGAAGGAGTGAGTGCTGGAAGGGGAGGAGGCTCCGCCCACGCGGAACACAAAGACACTCCCACTTTCTGCAACACACTATGCTCCTTCGAATACAGTAAGCCTCTCAACCTGTGGCGGCCCACAGCTCGTCATTGCAAACGGAGGAAAATTCTAACGAGACCACAGACTTCGAAGCATTGAACTTCCGAATGAGCTCCATTGACTAAACCAGGATGACAGTGGAGATTGAAAATCGAAATTAGTGAAAGCTACGTCCAAAAACAATCCAATAACGCAACAAATAACAGGAAATAAAAAAAGATACGGACCGCCAGAGCAATGATGTAGATTTCTCCGAATTTGCCAGCCATTGCGAGAAGCTTGGAATCTTTTGAAATTGTGGAGAGGCCCGTGTTCTGACGCGGAATACCTGGAGATCGAACAATCAGAACCATTTTAAACGTTAGAGATGTCATTTATTTGCGGCATTAGAATACGTGCTTATTTAAAGTCGGCGTGATCCCGACGGTATCCGAGGGAAGGAAAAAAACACACTTCTTCCTAGTGGAATTGCCAGGAAGGTCATGCCTAGCATGGCTTAAGGAACGACGAAAAATATACATACATTTCTTAAGAATAACAAAATAAACTGCAAAAATCTACAAGGAAGAACAGGAACGCACAGTTTGGTAGTCGCAGCTGTGTTGTCTGTGCCGTTTCAATATCGCAGCGCATGAAGTAAGACTATAAATTAACAGATTTTACGAGATAGAAATAATATATTAAAAATCTAAAGAGAAAAAAGTAATTTGCACCTGAGCCCGAGAGCCCGCCACGATCGATTTTCCGCAGTTTACAAAGTCGAAGGAACTAATAGGAAAGTTCTTGAATTTAATCCCGCGAACAAAGTGATCCTTCCTGGCGTCAGAATCCACCTTCAAAACTAAACCGTAACCCAGCCAAGAGAACGAAAGAATAAATAACAATAATTAATAAATGAAAAAATTTCAAGCTACATAAGCACGATTCTAGGAACAAAAGGAATGCATATTGCCGACAGCTTCGTTGGAGAAAGAAAATAATTAAATGCGAACCATGAATAGCGAAACTTTCTCTCCGTCGCCCGCAGTAATCAGAAGCTTTTCCTTCCGATGAAATCTCAGAACATTCAGTGGCTTCTAAAGAAAACAAACGGCACTATACTAGTTGGGGGGGGGACCAAACAAATTTGCCATTCGAACACAAATCGTTCACAGGAGTGTTTTAGGAAATGGGAAATTTGAGTCCGAATGGTTAAAAAATATCAGTCCCCCAAACTAGTATAGCGCCAAGAAAAAAAAATTCTCTTCGAGAAAGCCACAATAGTTATATTTTCGAAAAGAAGATTTAACATGACATCAAGTGCATGCAAAGACCATGTTCGACGACCTTAGTGCTGTGCCCAACAGTGATGTCCTTGAGTAGACGAGCCTTGGAATACCCTTTAGATAACTGTTGATCTTTCTCGACGTAAGCCATGGCTGTGCCACTAATTGCCTTTAAAATCTCATCAGCATCCGAGTCAGAATCATCTGCTACTTGAGCTAAATGGGAAAATATTCTTAAGTAGTTAAAGAGGGAGATCGTACCAGTCTTTTTGTTAGAAGTTGAAGCCCACTTTGGGGTTTTACCAGCATTCTTACGTCTCACGAACACATCACGAAGCCTCTTCGCGTATTCCTTTAAACAGCCGGTTCCCTCGCCACTCAAACCGGAACAAAAAAAGAAAAACCTTCTTATTGACAAGAGTGTCATCGACTCTCCTGAGTTTCTTTTCTGTAATTTCCACGCTTTGAGCTTCATCCTCGTCATCTTCATCTCTCCACTTAGCCTGCGTTCTATCTTCGGCCTGAATTTTAACAAATCAATATTTCTCCTTTAACTCCGTCCTGACAAATAATACCGAGGATTTAAGGATGCAAAAAAAATTATCTAACTTTTGATATCTCGATCGACTCATCGGCGCTGCTTTCACCCGAATCCGATTCTGAATCAGATTCGAGACCCTGCTTTCCAAAAAGCTTTGTGGCAAGAGCAATCTCCTGTGTTCCCGCCGCCTTCTTAGGCGGGGCACGAGTTTCGATCACTGGCGTATTCTTCGCCTCCAAAGCCTTCTCTTGCGTTCTCACCGCGGCCTTCCTCTTACTTGTGGTACGGGTCGGCATCACTTCTCAATTTTTTTTCAGTCATAATATCACGAGAATTAACTCCAATACAAACCTCCAAGAAAGGAAAAAAGTAATTAGAAAAACAACACGCACACCCCACCAACTGGCAGCTTAAGCATTTCTCCATTTCTCCCATTGTGTACACTGGACACAGTACTCCTCGCACTTAATTTCATGTGCTCTTGTAATCACGATTGCTTTGTACCCAAGTGCCAACAAAATTCCCTTCAAGAACGTAGATCATGTAACTTCGTAATCTTGCAAAATATATTTTATTAGTATCTGCATATGCCTAATATTCATCGCAATGTAAATGATGGCTACATTTCGCGAATTCCCGCATGGTGGCAGTACATCATAACATTCCAGTTGTAAAGACAGGTGACGTCATCTTTGGTTATCTTCTCGATAGAGGTTCCAGACGGGTCGCACATTCGAAGACAACGAGAGCCAACCTAGATCGCCATTTTTGTATTTGGTAGATTATTGCATACCAAACGAGCTGAGGACCTGAAGTTGCGGGGAGTTAAGATCGAGGGCTGCGCAGCACTTGCGATTGTCTCTGTTCTGCGAGGCGCAGAAGAGAATGGACGAGAGAAACTTCAGAGAACACTTCCCTCCTCGCACCACGTCGGTCAACTGGAAGACACTCTTTCATATCCATCTTAGAGAGATATAAGACCTTTTGCCGAGCAGTTCCCTGGTCGGTCTCGTAGGTGCAAAGGGAGTGGCACTCCACAGGCACGTAGAGGGAGCAACACGCATGGAATAGCTTATCCGCGATTTCCCGCGTTGTGCATGGCAGGTAGTGACGCTCTGCGGTTCCACACTTTCCCTTAACTTATTCTTTAGAGAGAGAGAGAGAAGAGAGAGAGAGAGAGAAGAGAGAGAGAAGAGAGAGAGAGAGAGAGAGAGAGAGAGAGAGAGCACGGGCTGACAAGGTCGTTGTTCCGTGCTGGCTGTGCTCGTCTAATGTCGGAGAGGTCAGCAAGGGCTCTCTCGCTGGATTCAGCAGGTGTGTGGGTGGTGGTGGAAGTGGAGGGAGATCGAGGCTGGAGGAAGAGAGAGGCGCGGGAAGGACAGTAGCGGTTGATCCACTTGAAGCAGCTACGGGGGAAGCAGCCGTCATCTGGCGGGGCCACACAGCAGTTGGCACGAGTCAACTGCGGCAGACTTATTTCCCATCCTTGCATTTGATCGGAAGCTTACCTTTGGACACTTATGCTCGGCGAGGACTCCTACGAAGAAAAGAGACGAGGTGAAGAACAGGAAACAATTGATTCCACTGCGATTCCGCATCTCACAAAAAATATCCCCCAACAGCTCGCAACGCGGAATAACAGCTTGAAAAGTTCCCTCCGTGATCCTAAAGAGAGTAGTGAAAGCGAAAGAAGAAGAGGCTATGCTCAGCGAGATATGCAGGTTTCTCTTTCCTTTGAGAGTGAAAGTGTTAACAAGATCTGGGAAAGTCGATAAGCAACTGGTCCCGTCAAATAAGGGCCGTTTGGAGTGAGATAACGGGGGCATCCGTGGATAAAAGGGACAAAAGTAAGACTTTCTTCAGGTCCTCCCGGTTTTTCGTCACTATTTCAACTGATTTTCCCGTAAATAGTAAGCCCACTTTCCAGTTTAGTTTTTGCATTGTATGTGTGACAAAAGGAGATCTGCTAAGACATTTATAAAACACTGTAAATAAAACTTCGAGAGAAAAAATTTTACAATTCCATATCGACATACAGTTCACTAGGTTACAACATGAAAATCATGAGGGAATGTCTCGCAGAACAGAATGGCGAGATGAGGAAAACTAAGCATCCTATCACTTTTCAGATAGGGAAACTGCATCTCGATTAGTCAGGATTAAACAGAATGAAATCAGAGAATATAATACACAAGAAACCAAAGCAAATCGGATGGACGAAGACTACCTCAATTCTTAAGGAAGATCATGAAGTTTTATTCAAATACTGGGCATGACTGCTTAGGCTATACCGTATCCGAGGAGGGCGCCAGCCAGGAATCCGCCAAGCAGATATGCATTCGAAGTGACGAAGTTACCCAGCTAGAATTGGAATGCATTTGAATGAGACACAAACGGATGAAAGGACCTTGTCAGCGTCGATCTCAATCTGCGACTTCCCTGTCAGCTCCGATTCGATGTTCCGCCGAAGGTCGCTCAGATCCTTGCTGATTTTGTTTCGATTCAACTTGATATAGCCACGGTAGCTGGCGAACTGAATCAAATGACTTTAATGAATATCTCTCCTCCCTCTCCCACCTCCACATAATATCTCCCTCCCCCCCCCCAGTTTCACCAGCCAACTGTGCAGAAAGCCGAGCATGCAAGCCATGGCTACCTATCACGTTTATAGTGTAAATGTCACACTCATTTATGAAAACAAATCTGAGGGCACAAAACGTACAATGCAGGCACAAGATTCAGCAAGCAAAATAAAGAAAGTGGGAGGGGTGGTTTCCAGAAGAGAAAGGAAGTTGCTACTGCTGCTTCCTCATCAACTCATCCTTCACTCCCCGCCGGTACATGAGGTAGAAGTAAAGAGTTGGCCAGAGCCATCTGATAACAGGAATCACTCATACATCGGAAATCCAAGCAACAAGAGCAAAAATGGAAATTCTATTTGAAAGAATAACATAGTTTCCTAACCTGATGAATATGGCGATTCGATGGGGAAGAGGGGCGAGGATCAGTTCCAGCTGCCGCTTCTCAGCTGCTTCTAAGATTATTGTAGAGGCGGCTTCGGGGCTCAGCCCACGAGCTTGATTGTCATCTTCCTTGCCAACTGGCTTCCCAGTCACATCCAGTGCCTAGGAAATGAACAGATACTTCAAGGGAAGATATTACAAATGCATAGCAACAGCTTCATAAAATTTTATTTAAATAAATTTTTAAGAACAGCACCTTCCGGCCGAAGCCAGTGTTCAGGTACCCAGCAGAGACAACTAAGATGTGCAGATTGGGGCGATGCTCAGAGCGAAGACAATCAAAGAAGGCCTGAAGATAACATCGAATACACAAAGAGGAAAAAGAAAGAACTGAAAGAGGAATGAGATGTCTGATGATACCTGCAGTGCATGTTTGAAGGCAGAATAAGCAGAGCGGAAAGGAAGGGGCAGCTTGCCCTGCATGCTGCTGGTCACAATGATCATTCCATCGTCAGGAATCGAGCCAAGCAACTCACGGGTTACAGCCACGTGGCCAAAGTAGTTCACCTGCAGAAACAGTACCAGCATTGGATATTTATTTATTTACTCAATACATTAATTATAATGTGACAACACTAGAAGGTCTCGACTAACAAGAAATGTGAAAAAAAATTGAAGAAAAAGAGAATGAGAGGGATATATATATATATATATATATATACATATATATATATATACATATATATATATATATATATATATATATACATATATATATATATATATATATATATATATATATATAGACAGAGAGAGAGAGAGAGAGAGAGAGAGAGAGAGAGAGAGAAACATCCGAGGCAGAACAGTTTATAGTTAGGATATCGAGCAGACCAACGGAAAAAGAAACCTAAAACAGAGTTCGGTGAACGGAGACATCGGTTTCTTCAACACTTTCTCGCATGGACAATCCGGCATTATTAATGAGGACGTGGATGGTTTGGCCATCCAGCGAAAGCGAAGGCAGCTCCGAGATACCGGATGGCTCAGCTAAGTCCAGATATCGGTAGATCGGCTCGTGTAGCCCCTCTCCACTGGCAATCAACTCCTCGCAAAGCTCCTACAATCGTCGTTTAAATAAGAAATTAACAACGTATTTATAGTATATTTTAAATAACAAATGAGCAAAAAATTTACCGCCCAATTTAAACAAATGGCAAAACCTTGAGCTTTTCGACGGATCTGGCAGTCAGGATAAGTTTGGCGCCTTTTCGGTAGAGGGAAATGGCAAATGCACGGCCAAGGCCCGTGCTCTCTCCGGTTATCAGCACAGTCTTATTCTGCAGAGTATAGGATGAGAAAAGAATGAATAACTAAGACAACCTTGAAATCGAAGTAAGGGAGATGCTGAGGTCCAGGGATGAACCATCGGAGGAGAGAAGTGAAGGAGTAGATTGAGAAAGGGATGAGGAGACAGGAGAGAACGGAAGAGTGGACGCTTCCCATCACGAGATTCCCTGTCATCCACTCTCACAATCACACACAAACTCTTCCGAATAAACGCGAGAGAGAACCGAAATTCACGACACACAACGAGAGATACGTGGGAAGAGACGCATGCACGGAAAGGAACAAGACAAAGTACACTGACAGAAGCACAGCTGGCCGGTGCCAATTCACTCCTTCACCCCCCCCCCCTTTCCTCTCATTTGATCTGCCCCCTCTCCCTTTCAAACCTGGAAGGCGATGAGAGAAACACCAATGACTGTAGCCGTAGCCTTGCTTCCTTTCGTGAAGAGGTACCCAGTAAAGCTGCAATCGACTCATATCCAGCATTTGACCATTCAGGATGTTCGAAAAAATCTAAGAGAAGCAGCACTAACAGTCCAGCAGTTCCTCCAACTCCCATTTGAATTGGAGGAGGTTTCTTGTTGATGTTGTCAATGTAGCTGGCCAGCATCTGGAGAGAGGTTTCGTTCTCCTTTCCTCCGACAATTCGTTTAATTGAAGAGACGACGTCTTTGCCGGCAGATGTCATCTATTTAGTGAACTGCTATATTGAGTAAGGAATAACCCCAAATGGCTCGTTCACAGGAAAGCACAAGCAACGAAGGAGAGGCTGCGTTTCATATCAACATTTAACTTGATATTTGCTTACTCACTCAAATGGAACATAGATTAACCCAAACGAAACTAATGCAGTGACGCTTCCCTATTTCGGACGCAGACAAAATAACAGGGATTAATGGAGATTCGAAGCAGCATGATAGCACTAAAAAAAACGTTAATTGCACCAGGAAGCACTGAAGAATCGCACACACAACACGAGCAGAGTGAATGAATACATAACCGAAAATCCGCCTGTTTTTTTAATCTCGAAGTATGCTCAGCGAGAGTCAACAAATCACACCTGAATCACGTAAGAATCTTTAAATAATTTTATTCGCAGAATTTTACTCGGATATGAACATTACATAGACAGTCGAGATTTAGAGTACATCTTGTGAAATCGTTTTGTGTTGAAATAAAACTGGTTGATTAAAACTGTTCAAGGAGAAGGTCACGGAATGATACATGAGAAAGGTAAATTGTCGTGGCAATGCACTGTCGGAGGAAGTATAAATACAGGCGTGAATTGATAAATAACAGCGACCGTGAATAAGGCAGTCAGTTCGTAAAGTTACAGTAGTTTTACGAATAGTCGGACATGAAAAAGCTGATTTAAAAAAAGCATCCGACAGCAAGTGAAATTAAAAGAGTATGCAAAATAGTGTTATGAAATGCAAAGAGCGTGAAAAAGACGGAGAGTGATTGGATGTAAGAAAAAGAAGAGAATGAAAGTGGATATTTGAATGAAACTGACACGAATAAGAAGTGAGTAGAAGTGTGCTTCACTTCCTCATCTTGCTCTTGCTGCCCTTTGCTTCAGCCCTGTTCTTCTCCTCCACAGCGCGGGCGATCTCTCCCTCGACTCTTCTGATCTCAGCTGCCATTCTCTCTTCCATTTCCTTCCCGCGCACGTTCAGCTTAAAACACCTCCTTATTTTACACTTTCAAGCTCAAAAACCAATTGGTCGTTGTTTTTCCTTCTTGACACTCGCAAAACAAGCTCATGATACCTTAATAATTATAAACCAATCAAATAACTTGTTACACATAGGAATTATTTTAAATTCGCTTGGAATTTAATGTTATCCGTTATCCACGCTGGACAAGACATACCATTATTCGCCTAACAAAGATGTTGAAACCCTAATGATGAGTAATGAATAGAATATAAAAAAGACGAACGGCCTCCTCTTTCTGGCGAGAAGTCTCATCAAGAGCACCCATCTTTGCGCGGAAGCTGTCCTGGACCCTCTTCTCTCTCCTTATCATCTCCTCGTTGTGCTGGTTTTCCTTCTCTCGGAAGACTTGCATGAACTTCGGTCCAGTATCCCCGTCTTCCATTCTCATCTCTCGTAATCTCTCCTGGCGGTATTTCTCGTAGAGAACCTGCAACAACCACGAGTCTTCTTCAACGATCGGCCACTCATTACGCACCTTGTGAGTTCGCTCGCGAAGGGAATCGACATTCGTACGGAGAAGAGCTTCTCGCAGCTTGACAAAGTCGCAGTGCTGTTCATTCTCCACTTAAAGAGAAGATGAATCAGACTCTCCACTACGAGAATGAAGAGAGAAACCTTCCACGATGCCCCAGGGATAGCGACGGGCCCGGACCATCTTTCCATTGTCCTTCTTCACGAAGTCGGTCGAGCCAACCACTGCGAATGGAACGATTCCGTTCATCTCTGCATTCACAGCAGCAACCGTTTCGTCGTCCGTAGGGAACTGTCAATTCATCCTCATCAAGGAATGCCAAACTGGCCTAGCCATACTTGGTAAACGTTGATTTGGTGAGTGCGCAGCTCGGAAAGAATCTTGTTCTTGAAACGAATCAATTCATCCTTGCATGTTGTGTCTGACTTGGCAATGACAGGAACCACGTTGACACGCTTGGACAGTTCACGGAGAGTTACAACATCAAGCGCTTTCAGGCTAAATGAACAACCATTCAAAGCGCATCGACTAAACAACAAGTAACAACCCGTGGCCGGTTGGAGAGATGAAGTAGAGACAAGCGTGGATGCGAGTGTCATCATAATAGGCAAGGCAACGGCGGACTTTCAGCTCCTCCTTCAGATACTTCTCGAATTGCTCGTTGATATAATCCACTATTACCTTCGCACTCAAATCAAAATATTACGCACCGTGAGCAACATAATCTTCTTCTGAGAATCAAATTCTCTAACAATTTTTTGAAGACAAAGACAGTACCTCTTGTCCTTGTCCAATTGATCGCCATAGCCAGCAGTTTCAACGAGAGTAAGCTTAAGGCGTATACTACCTTCCGCGACATCTAAATCGCAAAATTTATTCTTCTAGAATACTACTTGAAGTGAAATAGAATATTCTAGTGAATCTTAAGAAAGAAACCATAGTTCTTCGACCGCAACATGACAGTGTTCAGTTCGTGTTCACAAGGCTCGAACTCTACTTTCATGTTGAAGAGTGATTCGATCAGCGTCGTCTTTCCCATTCCCGTTTCGCCAACACACATCAAGTTGAATTGGAACCTTAAACTGAGAAACCATTTTCCGTCAATTTTGTAAATATGCGTACCCTTGATATATGCATTTGTTGACGAGCTGATGAGGAATAGAATCGAATCCGACATGGCCGTTGAGCTGAACGACGCGCGGTGATTCGGTTTTGATGTCCTTTGCCTGCGTCGGAACAGGGGGAGGGGGCGCGTGCGGAGCCTTAACCAAGACGATCATCACAACAACATTCAAATGAGAAATATATACCTGAAGTGCCTTAGAGTGTTTGCTGTCGATGTCGACCATTTCGTTCCCCGTTCGGTTTGGTCGCTGCAAAATGTTACACTTGATGACCAAAAGAAGAATCCACTTTCCCGCGCAAAAATATTTAAGATTAAAATGTTTTTCTCAATTGATTCAAATACTAACTCGCGGCCTCATTCTCGATGGAAAAAATAATCCTGACTCCGAAGTGCAAATACAGGAAAAAGGTAGAATGAATTGAGAGGAAGATGATTGTTGGAAAGGAAAAGAGTTGTGACTCACTCGCAGTGAGAGCAGAATGTAAGCATATGGACATTATTGCCTTCTCATGCGGGCAAGTATGGGCCCGCAGCAGACATTGGACTATTACATTCGAAAAAAGCAATGAACACTACTTTGGGGCAGGAACGTATAATGGATTTCCACTTTTCAAGTTTCTTTATTAAATAAAAAAAAAGATATATAGGGTTATCAAATCCGCGTAGTACGAACAACGAACCATAAGGTTAGCCAATAGGTGTGAAGCCATCAGTTCTGAAAAAAAAGAAATGACGATATTCACTTCATAGCAAATAGAGAATGCAACACGGAAACCAGAACAAATCGGAAACAAAGCCAGCTCATGATCAACTAAAATTTAAAAATATTACCGTAATTTAAATTCTTCAAAATAGAAACTAACGTACTACTATTTTAAGGTCTAAACTTGTTTGTCTGCATTGTATTGAAAATTTGTTAGGGAGCTGTGGAGGGTCGGGTGCCGTCGACGGGATGGCGGATTTCCAAAAGCTCATAAAGCTGCTGGAATCACAAGATCTCAAGACCTACGAAGAAGCCAAGATCGCGCTTCGCACCCACATCGATCAAGGTCTGCAAATTCGTCTGGGAGTGCTTGTTTTGGCATCGTCTCACTTTTTAGGAAACTACATCAAGAATCTTGTCAACTACTATGCCGAAAATCACTCAGAGCGTGCTCTTGAGCTCCTTTGCTTGATTCGTGAGCCGCAAGATAGGGTGCGTTTGCCGATTCTTTCTCTATTTTTCCCGCTTTTTATTCGTATATATTTATCGCTGTAGGTTCTTCTGGACTGCTTGAACGAGTGTTTCGCGAGGCAGAAGTTGCCCACCATAATCCTGCTCGGCCAGATCATTCAGAATGGTCCGTCCTGGGTGCCCAAGATCGCTTTCCACCCACTCTTCATGGCAATCAACAAACACATGAGCATAATTGTTAGCACCTTTAATTTCATTTCCGTTTTCTTATTTTCCACCTCATTACGTTGTTTTTTTTTAGCCAACTCATCGTCCACCAGAGATCAAACCGGAAGAAATCTCTGTTCTTCTTTTCATTTGTAACCTCTTACCGTTTTGTTCCGTTCTGGACAAGGAGATCCTGCACAGTCTCTTCAAAACATTTGTCACATCTTGTGAGATCTTGCGACAAAAGGTTTGAAAGTGTTGATTAGGATTAGAAGGAGTGGTTTATGGTCTAGTAATCGGTAAGGTTCACTGTTTTCTAGCTGAAAGAAGAAAAGGGGGACGATTTTGTCACCAGTGTTCACGTTTCTCATCTCGATTTTGCTGTCCGCCAACTCTTCTTCTTCCTCTACGGCATCTATCCGCATAATTTCATGAAATTCCTGCGGTATTATCATAAAGATATTGTTCCGCTTTTACATGTTTGTAATGTTTACTTGTTGCAGTGACACGTTCTTCATGGAAGTAACCAGCGATCGGTCAAGACAGACTATGGAAACCCGCCAGAGGATTTACAGAACGATTGTGAGACCCCTGACGGCAACAGTTCGGTTGCATCCCAGCATTCTCGAGTTGACGGCTGAAAAAGAACTCAGCAAGACCAGGTAGGATATCATTTTTTTTAAATATAAGATATGTAATGTGTTTCAGTGAGATGAGCCTAACGAGACTTTGAAAAATAGTTGTGCAGCCTTTATTTTTCAAGGTGGACTCAACGTGAACCACATGATTTTCTTGATGACTGCAATAAGATTATGATCGGAATAATTCCCCTTTCATGGCAACTTGGAGGTTATTTTCTTTTTGACGAGCTGTGAACTTAATGCAAACTCACGTATAACAATTGCCGAGCGTGCAGAAGACGATGAGACAGAGCGCGAGGATCAGATTTATCCCACCCGTGAAGTCTACCAAACTCTCTTTCCATCTAAGTCTTCAGCCATTTCGTCATTTGGTATCTTATCTTTTGTGTTCTTTTCTTCTTATTGCAAACGACTCTTGATGAAGATGGCAACGAAGGAAATGGATGGCACGACGGAGAGAGCACGAGCACAGAGATCGGAGGAGTGGATGGCATCGACACCCCTCCTGGCAGTCGGCCAGGAACTCCTGTTCAGAAGAGATCTCTCGATGACTCTTCCTTTGTTCTCGATGGAAGAAGGCGTAGATCAACCACCTCCGACGAAGGACGCAAACCTTCCTTCCGCCAAAGGCTGTCCAAGGTTGCGTGCGAGAAAAGAAAGTGAAGGACTAAGAGTGTTGAAGGTTCTCTCCCGTGGCGAGAGGCGATCTGAGCAGCCACCGCTGATTGAAGTGTTGAATGCAGAAGAAGAACGAAGACGGAACAGTGAGACGGTGAGGGGAGAAAGAGCAGAGGAGGTCGAGATGGAGAGAGATCTTGCAGAACAGCCAGCCAGACGAGGCAGAGGAGGCCGGATTGGAGGCCGAGGGCGGCATTTCTCCGAACTCAGAGGCGCAGCGAGAACTGCAGAGAGCCACGGCCATCCGGGACGCGGCTCAAGCGGCGCGGCGCGTGGTGGAGTCACGGAAGAGCACGACGTCTGCCTCTTCTAACCACTCTCAGATTCCTCCCCCCTTACACCATCTCAGCCATGACGAGGATGACCTCGCTCCCGTTGCCAGATCCAGGTTCTTTCTTCTTTGATCTTCTTCTAAATTCTCTTGTTTGTGGCAGAGGAAGTAGGTGGATCAACAGAAAGGAACTGTTCAATCTAACAACTGAACTCTTCTTTTCTGCAGATCCACCTCCTTCCTCTGCCGCACACAACAGCAAAGAGAAGCTGCTCTGGCAAAGCAGGACGCAATCAGTCTATGCAGGCAGACAACCACTGCCACGGCCACTACCACCAGCAGCAGCTGCGGAGAGGGCGACCACTCGCAGGATCATGTACTCTATCCCTTTCTCTCTCCCTCTCTCTCTCTCTCTCTATCTCCTTCTCGCTATCTCTTTTTCTCTCTTTCTATCTCTCCCCCTCGCTATCTCTTTTTCTCTCTCTCCATCGCTCTATCTCTCAGATTGTTCATCTTAACGCAGGTGGGCCCTGACTCTGTTTCCATGGAAGGGCAGAATCACCGTTTCTCGGTGACTTCATTCTTCAAGAAGTACAACAGACAGCGCTTCCGCTCGGAGTGTCCTCCGACTGAGGCCGTGGATGGAGTGGCAGGGGGCAGAGAAGAGGGGGAATCCCAGGGAGTGCCTGCGGACATGGGATTGGTCCCCTCCGGGGAGAAGACTCTTCCGCCTTCTGCTTCTGCCAGTGCTCAGTCCACTCTGTAAGCATCCGAATTGCTCCTCTTCTCATTGTCTGATATAAGGGGTTTGCAGTAAACGGACATATTCATGTCCGACCCTTGTGGATGAGGGAGCTGGAATGGTTGGAGGAGGAGCAGGAGGGGATGGCGGTACTTGCCCTCCCGCTTCTGCACTTTCTCACTCGGGTCGTCTTCCTCAGTCCCCAAGAACTCTTCCATCCAAGAAAGACATCCTCGAGATCTTCCCATACCTTATGTTCACTCAGGAGCCTTCTAAAGCACTCTGTTAGTTATTTATGATTTCACCTCTTTTGTTAAACTGCTGTGAAGTTGGTTTGATGAGATGGCTGCCATTTCAGATGCGAAACTGGAAGCGAAGCTAGAAACAGATCACGAGAAAGAGCGGCGGCTGTACATAAATGCCAGCAAGGAATTCCATGCCACTCTCAAGGTGGGGAGGAGTGAAAGTGGAGGATGAAGGGAAAGGAACTTGCAGGAGATGAATCTGGCAGATCGGCTGCCCGGTCGAATTTACGACGATCTCAGTCACATCCTCCAGGGACTGCCATTGGACAAACAGGTTTCTGTCTCTTTTCTGTATGGTTAAGCTTGTTTTCGAAGTAATCCACAGAAGGTCGAGATGTTATTTCTAAATATGAAAGTGCAGTGCAACATCTTGCGGAGTCGGCTGATGCTTGTGAACCAGCATCTTCTCTACGAGAGAAGTTGTCGCCTTCTCCACGCAAATCGGAATCGCCGTCTTTTCGGACGCATCAAACAACAGAAGGTTTGTTGCATGAACTGGCGACCTATGCAGATTATGACGCCAGTCTCTTAGGTGGCAGAGGTGGAGCTTCGAAACTACCGAGAGAAGGAGCACGAATGGAAGAAGCAGCGGGACCAGTTCATCTCCGCCCTCTCCGATCTACGCCGCTCTGCTCTTAATGAACAGAAACAAGCAACCGCCACTGAGACTACTCTCTGCGAGAGGATCAAAGCTCTTCAGGAGGTATCTCTCTCTCCCTCTCTCCTTGTTCTCTCTGCATCTCTCTGTTCTCTCTCTCCTTGTTCTCTCTGCATCTCTCTGTTCTCTCTCTCCCCTCTCTCTCTCCCTCTCTCCTTGTTCTCTCTGCATCTCTCTGTTCTCTCTCTCTCTCTCTCATCTAATCTCTTCTCTGTTAAGGCCCTGGCGACAGAGCAGCTTCGTTTGATGGAAGCGCGAGAGAGACGAACTCAAGCAGAAGCGGCGTGGCAAGAGCTGAAGAGAAAGGGAGATAGTCAGAAGAGAAGAGCAGACGATGCAGAGGAGCAGCTGAGGCTGATAGAGCAGAGACTGCGAGAGTCGGATACCACTGCCAAACTTCTCGCTCTCGCACAGCGAGAGACGCAGCTTCTCAGGGACAACATTAAGATTGTGCGTATCTCTGGGCTTTTTCAAGTCTGTCTTCTTCTACTTCTGGCTCTATTTCAGGACGCAGTAAAACAAAAGGCCTTTGGGAAACCTAACTTATAAAAGGGGATAAGGAGGGATTCCAAAAAAAAAGGTTGACTAATTAAAAAAATAAAATAAAATTTGGGCTTTGACTCGTGTTCTGGAATAGAACCCTGAGTGACCTGAATGGTAGTTCTACGAGGTCTTAATATTTTTTTCTCATAGTGATTGATTGGTATTGTTAGCTAATAGTAACCACTTATCTTTTTTTCAGTTAGAAGAGTCGAAAAGGGAACAGTCTTCGTTGAATGATGAGAAGGAAGAAGAGAAGGAGACGAGGATGCACTCTTTGGAAGTGGAATTGGAGAGGGCGAGGAGGAAGATGGGAGAGATGCTCAGTTTGTTGGAGGAGACGAGGCAGAGCAGGGGAGACGCAGACGCCGCGGCCAAGGCAGAGAGTGATCGCGCACAGGAACTCAGACACAATCTGTACCGAGCTGCGAAGGTAACAACATGAACAGGCATTTCACTTTAGAGAGTAGAACTATTAGACACAGAAGAATTCCTTCAGCTGCTGCGCGAACAAAACGAAGCAGCGCAGCAGAAGTTTCTGTCTTTGCAAGCTGTGACTCAGCGACAAGAAGAGTACATCTTTCAGCTGCTCAGGCAAATCGAGGTTGGCTTTCGTCTGCTCGCTCGCTAGCAGTCGTAGTTCATATCCAACTTTGCAAAAAGGAGTGAAATAATATTCCGCTGAAATTGCTGTTGTTTTCCTCAGCGGATGCAATTATGTTCCGTTGTCAGAATTCTTTATGGGGGAACTTTCCTTGAAAGGAGATGAACGACGAGAGGAGCCGAAGAACTGAGTGGGGCGAGGAAGGAAACTCCATTTCAACGTCCAGCCGCATCGGAATTCCTCTCAGAAGTGTCAATGCCGAAATAGCCTCCTACGAGTCCTCCCAGTACGTATTGTTTTCCCTTCTCTCTCTCTCTCTCTCTCTCTCTCTCTCTCTCTCGCTCACTCTCTCCCTCCCTCTCTCTCCCTCCCTCTCTCTCCCTCTCTCTCTCTCCCTCTCTCTCCCTCTCTCTCCCTCCCCCTCTCTCTCCCTCCCTCTCTTGCTCTCGCTCGCGCGCTCTCTCTCTCTTTCTCGCTCACTCACTCTCTCACTCTCTCTCTCTATCACTCTTTCATTCAGTGACTCTGACGTGGCTGGCCGCTCTCTGATCTTGTCATCTCCACCTCCTCCAGTTGGAATAAATAGCCATTCAAATGAAGACGTGTTGACGGAAGAAATGAGTCGCATATCCCTCTGAGATTTAGTTTGCTTATCTCATTGCGTTAGAAAGAGGCCAAAACTTGTTACAGATTTCCTACGTTGCTTTATTGATGAGAAGATTGCTGCGTAAGACAGAGTCAGCCAGTTTAAACCATTTAACCATTCCGTATGCTCCCCTTTCACCAAACATACTTGTTCTTTTTTGTGGTGCAAGAAAGCCATACGGGAGTACTTGGACATTTCTGTTCTAATCACTAATTCATGCCAAGACGGATTTTTGTTGTTTTGTTGGAATCTTTCATAAATTGTCTGACAGGCTTATGCTTCTCTAATCCACACTAAGATGAGTGGAAGAATTGGCACTGAAGGTTTTCGTTGCCCTTGAAGATGCTTGATTGTGAAATGGGGAAGTGAAGGTGAGTTGTGAAGTTTAAACGGGCGGTAGATGAAACGAGCAGATGTTCTCCGTCGTCTGACTGTTTGGCAGCCAATCGCCCTTCACAAGCTTCCACACATTACGGTCTCTCTCCCTAATGTTTCACTTAAGAATCTGATTGGTAGTAGTAGACATTATTTGAATGTTCTCTGGGATGTTATACTGTAGAAGTAAGATTGAAATTGAATATTGAATAACTGTAGAGTGAAGGACCGCGCCATCGTTCCGTGGCTGCAGCCACGCGCCCTTCTGAAGATGACCCCTCTTCCTTGCCTCTTACAAGTCGCACCGAGATTGTGAATGCTCTCGAAGAGTTACGACTTAACTACTTCGTGACGGTTAGTTGCTGCAAGGCGTTGTATTCCCTTCTTCCTCATTTCTTTCTTTCCAGCCTCACACTCGGCGCATTCGGTCGCAGTGTCCTGAATGCCGCGAAGAAGACGCAGTGGACATCTCGCCCTTCGGAGACAGCGTCGATTGTATTCACTGCTCAGCGAATTGGTCTCATTTCGACCTGTATGAGGTTACTTCCGTCGCATTTTATTAGATGCTTCATAGAATATTCGGAGTTGGTATTGTAGAAAGAAAGAAGTAGGCGACATTACTGACATGTAGAGGTGGTAGAGGGTATTTGTGGCTGCGCAGCTCAATTCATGCAAGGATATCCTCCGTCTCGATTGCTCTAGTCGAGAAACGAAAAAAAGAAACTCCTTCTATTATTCTGTGCCATTGGTTACGGAAACCGAGTACTACTAGAGGCGTCTCTTTCTCCTTTGATACGGTAACATCCGGTGGTTTCCTTTGCCCTCCAGCTTCCCCCTCATCCCACATCCACCCACCCCTCTCACTCCTTCTCCAACCAATTCATCCAGTCCGCCCCACCTTCATTTCCCGTGCAGCTTTCTTTTCTTCGACATGACAACGGGAGCTGGGGAGGTTTGTTCACCAATCTCTCTCCTCCACTTTCCAATTCTGGGCATAGGCTATCATCCTAAATTCCATGTCGCTCTCATTAGAATATGATCTCGCGTCACTTATTTTCTGCCTTTAGATCGCGATTGCCAGTGACAGCTCTCTCAGATGCTGTAGAGTGTTGTTTAGGGTGGCAGCTTGGATTGGGAAGTAGGGGAAGGCACTAGTGAACGGGGCGAGTGTTGGTTCAATGTCCTCCCCGGGGTGTCCACTAGTGATGTGATGAGGTTCTCTTCATCTGCAGAAGAGAGTTCGCATAGCAGAACAAGAGAAACGTCAAGGCGAATCTACAGCCGCCCTTCCTGAGAACGGAACCTCATCTGGCACTCCCAGAAGAGCTCTCTCTCAACTACCGGACATGGACGACGTCAGTCATTATCCTCCTACATCTTCTCTCTCTCTCTCTCTCTCTCTCTCTCTCTCTCGCTCTTTCTCCATTTTATGAAATATTATATTTTTTTAACATTTTCGAATCCAGGGTAATTGGTTAATTTACAATTATAACATGGCCTGGTATACCCATTTTGTGTACTATAAATTGCAAAGACGTTGACATGAGAATAGCATCTTCACCGCTTGCAAGTGTTGCTTTCATCACAGACACATCTTAAAAGTTTTGTGTAGTGATGAAAGTAGAGGATGTGAACGTGTTGTTCTAGTTGAAGTGGTTTTTTTTATTCCCCTTTATTCTAACGGATCTATGCACTTCGTAATGGATAAAAGAAAGGTGAGATAATCGCAAAAAAGTAGGCACAAATCCACACGCCGCATTCTTTCTGCTCAAAATTGCTCTATAATAGCTGTCTATTGAACGAGGAGGGACAAATGGCTGAAGGGGTGGAGAAAAGAGAAGAGGGAAGCACTGCAGATCTCTGCCAGGTCTTTCCGATATTTAGCTCTCTATATGCGAGGAAGAGAATAACATAATGCAGTCTGCTGCTGGCAAAAAATTCGTGGCTTAGAAAATAGAGAGGGAAAGCGAGGTTGGTAGAGAGGGCGAAAGGAGAGTGTATGTAAGAAGAGAGAGAGAGAGGGTGAGGTGAGAGGCAGAGCGAGAGAGAGAGAGAGAGAGAGAGAGAGAGAGAGAGAGAATATATAGAATGAGTTGTAGGAGATGACAACTACATAACTATATAATAATCAAAAAGATGGGAGTCGATTTGATATTTGCTGTGCCAGTTTTCATAAAATCAGCGCACCTTAAAGAATAGCATGGAAGTTTGTGAGATGACAGCGCTGTCGATGAAAAGACAATAACAGAGAATTTATTTTGAATGCCAATTTTTTTTGGAAAATAAAAAGTGAATTTTAGCTGGATTCGGACCTCTATGACAGCGTCGGCTATCTTGATCTGATAAATACACAGAAGGAGGCGGAGAGAGCGAAGCTGGAGGCAAGATTGGAACACATCCGCAGGCTCAGGGCTGGGTTCGCTCTCTTCTTTTCTTTCTCCTTACACGTTTACTAGTTAATTGAATTGCCCGTTACTTTCGAAAATCTTGGATTGTACAAATCGTTTCAAGAAGACCCCATCTCCTTTACACACTCTTTCATTTCTTTCACTTCACCTTCTGCACGTGTCTGCAAAGGGACGTGGAAAGGGCGACCTAAATGCCTCCTTGAAAACTTTTTTCCATGGAACCACTTTTCTTTACATTGAGCGGAACTCGCTTTCTCTCTATCTCACCTTTTCTTGTTAACTCTTTCTCTATTTTGTTCTGCTGCTGTCAACTTGATGTTATTTCATTATTATCTCCTCTTTCATTCTTCCAGAAATTATTTCGTGATTCATTTTGGTGAAAGAATCACAAATTTGTGGATGAATGATAGTGACAGCACAGAACGGGAAGAGACTTGTAGCCCCTTCACTCCATTCCAGACCTCCGTTCCATTGAGAACTCCTTCTCTGCCTCGCTCTCTCTGTCTTTTTGTTCCCTTGTGCATTCCCTTTATTCTGTCCTTGCCAACTCCTGCGTGTCCCCCTTCCCCCCTCCTTAAATATGGTCGGAATGATTTTGTTGTGTGTGTGATGAGGGAGTCGTCTTGGTCTTCCTCTCCCTCCCTCTGGCACTCTCGCTTCTCCTCCTCTTCTTCCTCCCCCTCCCCTCCCTCCTCATTATCTGACTTGGCGGGAGGTTCTTCTTCATTTGAGCTCTACAGCGAGTGAGTCTTTCTCCATTGGTCGCATGTAATTATTCTTTCTATTTAATCTAACCTTTGACTCACTTTCATCGCATTCGGCTGAACTGAAATCACCCTCATCGTGTAAAAAAATACTTTGGAAATCTTCCTTTAGTATTTCAAAGCTAGGCTATTGTTCCCAATTAACATATTTAATAGCGAGACTGATGGAGATGATTGGGTTTTTCTTCCAGCGCGGACTCCCTAACTCCTCGGGATGTCGCGGAGTCTTCTTGTCCAGTGGACCAACTTCTTGCTTTCCATCCCGACCCTGACATCAAGTACTTCTGGGAGGACTCCAGAGACATCGTCGATGTCACGGACGTCGAGGATCGCCTCGAGATACGTCGTCTTCAAAGAGGACTAGGCATCGAGGTGCACCTTGCTATCCCTCCCTCTCCTCTCTCTCTCTCCCTCTCCTCTCTCTCCCTCTCTCTCCCTCTCTCTCTCCCTTTCCTCTCTCTCCCTCTCTCTCATTCTCGCTAACTCGTCTGTATTTGCAGCGCGTAAGTGCAGAGAGCCTTTCTCGATACAATACCCGTGTCTCGATGAGCACCTACCGCCAGCCTGCCATTCTGTATCCGAGGTTGGAGTACCCATTTTAGTGCACTGTGTAATTTCTATACTCTCTATGGTGGCCACAGATACCGCGGGCCAACCTGTCGAAGTCGTCCTCCTTTCGGACTCAAAGTTATCAGCCTGATTGAGCCTAATTCTGTTACATTGTACAAGGAGAACTACCCCATGGACGAATCCAGGTCGCTTCAGGCTATTCTTATTTTAGCTCTGCTTCCATTACATTCTTTTTAGCTATCGGCTTATCTCCCTCTCTCTCTCTCTTTCTCTTTTCTCTCTTTCTCTCTATCTCCCTCTCTTTTTCTATCTCTCTCTGCTTCTTTATCTAGGTTCTCGGGAATCTTCGGCTTCCACATGGTGACCCCGGCCGACACTAAAGTAGTTCTCACGACAAATGAACGGGACGCCCTGGCCGTCTACGAAGTGGCGGGCATGCTTGCTCTTGCTTTGCCAAAGGGAGAGAAACTGGATGACCTGGTCAGTCACTCGTTTCTCTCTCTCTCTCTCTCTCTCTCTCTCTCTCTCTCTTTCTCTCTCTATCTCTCCCCTATTCTCCCGCTTATTTTCCTCTGGTATTTCCTTGTCGTTCTTTCAGGTGCTGCCGTTCCTAGAAGAGTTTGCCGTGATCTATCTATGGTTTCCTCACAAGCAAATGGATAATGCTCGTGACTATGCGACGATATTGAATCCATCGCGTTGTCGGCTGATCACGTGCGTTCTCTGCTTCATCCATGGCTACAGTAACTGGGAATTGATCCTCTCAGGCATAAAGCTCGACCAATCGAACTTCTTCGTAAGAATCGTGCGACAGAGATTGTGGATGGGATCGAGACTTCCGTTGCGATGTTCGAGAAGAGATTCCGTTCGATGATTGACATGAGAGATGGTCTACGGGAAGAACTCTTGCATGACGACACTCGCCTGAGGGGGATTGCACAGGCGAGTCCATTCTATTCCTCGCTAATCTCTGCCAGACTTCTTCTTGCAGTGGAAACGATTCGATATGCTCAATCGCTATCTCGTTGGCTTCCGAAAGGGAGAGTTGACTGTTCTGACGGGGCAGACTGGAGTCGGCAAGACAACCTTCCTGTGCGAGTACGCCTTGGATCTCTTCACACAAGGCGTTCGTTGTCTTCTTTTTATCTCCATTTTCTCAGCTTTTCTTCTTCTCTTCTCTCTCTCTCTCTCTCCCCATTGTCTCGGCTTCACTCTCTCTTCTCTTTCTCTTATCTTGATCTCTTCTCTTCAGGTTCGCACCCTGTTCTGTAGCTTCGAGATGAAAGAAGAGCGTATTCTGAAGTGGATGCTTGTACAGTATGCCGGGTACGTTGTGTGACGTTATTCCTATACGTTGAGTTGGTGAGGAAGAAGCGAAGGGGGAGAAAGGGTTGGTTGAAAGTGGCCGTCAGTCTGTCCCTGTCAGGCCTTCTCATCTACGCAGTCTTGCCCGTTCCCGTACTTATGTCAATGGAGTCAAGTGAGCTTATTCTGAGAAGGAAGCGAAGTGGAGGAACTTCCTTGACTTGATCATTTTGTTGATGAAAGCGCCCCGCCCTCTTCGTTTCCCTCTTTCCTGTCGTAGATTTGTGTTGTCATCACACGGCGGATAGCTGCACCTGAGCACTGAATGAGTTTCCTTGGATAGTCGGCTCCTGTCCTTTTTCTGGGTGGGCCGCTGCTCCTCTGGCGAAAAGACAAAAATGTGTTGTGGTTGTTCGTGCGAGTGATTGGCAAGAAAAGTGAGTTGAAGATATTTGGTGTGAATAGTTGAATGGTGCGATGAAAACCATCCCTTTTGCAGGATTCCCGTTCACCAAGTGCAGAATTCCTCTCTGGTTGATGCCTGGCTTGACCGATTTGAACGCGCGAAAGGAACTCTCACGATTATGAAGAGTGATGAATTTCGTGATCAGAAGCTCTCCGAAATTGTTGAAGTCAGTCCTTTAAATTGTCACATTTTTTCTTTACAGGTTTATCTTTTCAGCTTTTCAGTCTCATAGCTGTCATAAGCTGTCCCTCAACAGTTCTCCCCCATTCTCTCCCTCGCTCTCTGTCTCTCTCTCTCTCTCTCTCTGTCTCTCTCTCTCTCTGTCTCTCTCTCTCTCTGTCTCTCTCTCTCTCTGACTCTGTCTCTCTGCCTCTCTCTCTCTCTCTGTCTCTTTCTCTCACTCTCTCTCCCTCGCTCTCTGTCTCTCTCTCTCTCTCTGTCTCTCTCCTCTGCAGGCTATCCGAGCAACGATAGCCTCGAATGGCATCCAGCATTTAGTGATCGACAACCTGCAGTTCCTAGTTGGCCACTCTCTCTTGAACGACGACTCGGTCTCTGGAATCGATCGAATGAATGCTCAGGTCAACAAGCTACGGGGTTTTCTCCGTACTCTTAGTTTTTCTATTTCAGGACCGCCTTGTGGGGCATCTTCGTCGGCTGGCAACTGACTATGACGTGCACATCACTCTTGTTGTTCACCCTCGCAAGACTGATGTCTGTTTCTTTCTCTCTCTTTCTCTCTTCTCTTTCTCTCTGTTCCTCTCTTCTCTTTCTCTCTCTCTCTTTCTCACTTAGTCTCGTTCATTACGGGTCCTCTTCATACGCTTTTTCGTTCTCTCTGGCCTCTTCAGATGGCATTCCAATGCCTTATCTGATTAAAATTTTTTATTAAAAAATTTAAAGCTATATTTTGTTTAATTTGTTCTCACCATCAGGTTCGTCTTTTCTTATCGTTCTCTCTGTACTGTTTACAGAGTGATGTTGAATTGGATGTTCATCACTTCGGGGGCACTGCTCGAGTTACTCAAGAGGCTGACAACGTCCTCGTCATCCAGCGGAAAAGGGACGAAACTACGAGACGTCCACGAAAATTTCTCTACGTTCTCTTGCTGCAATCGCATTTTTTATTGCACATTTTTACTAAATTTGGAAACAACATAATCTACAAATGCGTTGCAGATAAAGAAGAACCGCGGGGCGGGATTATTGCTGGAGGGTGACATCCTGGAAATGAACTTCCACCCGGCCACTTACTCTCACAGCCTCGTTCCCCTCGACAAGTAATCTGCGTCCGCTCTACTGATCTTTCCTCTCCCCTCATTTCTCATTGGGTTCTCTCCCAGTTAATCCATCATTTTTCTCCGGTTCTAAATGACCCGTGGAGGGTCCGCTAGAATGACAAATTCATCGATTTCCCACTGCCATTCCCTTTCATACATTCAGATCTTCATTTCATTGTCATTTTATCTAACTGTTTCTTTTTTTTTGCTTTACAGCTTGATGTATCTTGACACTTTGTTAAAACTGATTTAGACGCTAACGATGTCAATTTCCTTTTCTTTTTAATAAAGAAACGACAACCATTCCTCATTTACTTCTTCAAGTTCGGAAGAAAAATGCTGAAATAAGAAGATTGCGAGAGGTGGTAATTTATTTGTGATGGCAGTGGAGAGGGGGAGAGACATGGCAGGAGAGGGCGCTGACCCTTCTACCTTTTCAATCTCAACTTTCCGGTCTCGACCGCGCAAGAACGAGAAGAGTGGATGTGGATCGGATGGAGTTGCCTTGTTTGGGAGGAGAACGAGGCACTCACTCTTGATTGCACTTGCCATTTATGCCTTTCTCTTCTATTTCTGCTCACTGCCATGAACAGTTCGACAACTCAACTCATCGAAATGTGGCATTTTTGAGAATTAGTCAGCCACTGACTTTCATGAGGAATCACAGCGCTTTGCTTGTTAAGGATGTCCGGTTTAGTTTCTTGATTTGGTGTGAGAAATTGCATGATTTCTGGTGGGTTTTACAAATTTGCAAAGCTACAGTTTTTATGAAGCATGTAACAAGACCATGCATTTTTCAAATAAATTAATACAGGAGAAGCTGGGGAGAAGCTTTTGCTGATTACATCAGCCGTCTAAGTTGTGATTGCGCATTTTATTGTTGTTAATTTCGTTTTAAGTTTGTTTTAAGATGCATATTTTGTAGCAAAAACCATGCCGATTCTTGTTTACAGCATGTGAAGTGCTAAAATTTGCCGCGCGTCAAATTTTTTATTGTTTGTTTTGCCAAGTGATTGGATTTTAACAGTTTGAATTAAGAGTTCACAAGGCCTCGCTGAGGCTGCTGCGCAGCTTCCTCTCGCCTGTGGGAGCTGGCCAGTTCGTCATAAACGGTTAGCGAAAAGTTAATATTGCTCAGGACTTGTTTAGTATTGCTTCTTCTTGTCGAAGATGTCATTTTAATGAACTGGCATTGAGATTAGTCAAGTTGTGTGCCGTCCTGGTGGGTAGTGTCTGCTCGATTCTGAGTGCTGGCGCTATCCTCAGAAAGGTTTGGCGAGTTCTTATATTGCTCGTTAAAAATGTTGAATCTTGATTTAGTCGAAGATGGTTTTTAATGAATCTGCATTGAGAATTCTCAAGATCTGTCCGCTGAGCTTGCTGGGCAGAGCGTTATTGTCTGTGGTTGTCGTCGCAATCCTCAGAAAGGTTTGACGAGTACTTAATATTAGTCGTTGCATATTTTGAATCTTAACCTCAGAAATGTTATTTTTGTGCCTGCTTGAGCTCGAGTAGTCAGCGTCTGCTGAAGCAGGGAGGTCTATCTCTCGCTAATCTCTCTCCTTGCATACAGGAGCTTGCTGGGAAGGAGGAAGAATCGAAGAGCTGCCGCCTCGACCTCGACCCGAATCGGTGAGTCAATTATAAATGGTAGTTTGTTATGTCAGAAGGCTAGTAATAAAATGACCCACTAGTCTCTACCATGCTTATTTCATCTTATTCCAGTGGCGGCCGTGTAGGGAAGGAAGGCGACAACGAATGGGTGCTTGTGACGAAGCTCGGCCGTCTTGTCAAGGACAGGAAGATCGCGACACTTGAGGAGATCTTCCTCAACTCTCTCCCCATCAAGGTATTTATGTTTTACCATATTTCTGATTGTTACTTCGATCAGTTGTTCGCTGAAATAGCGTGTGTTATTTTTCTATCGTTTAATTAGCCGATATCTTGATAAAAGAAACAAGTAATGAATGATTTTTTGTGATAATATTTGTAAATGCATTATAACGTTGTTCACGAAAACATTGATAGGATGTGAAGAAACCCATAAGAACTTTCCATTGTCTTCAGGAGTTCGAGATCATCGATGCTCTCTGCTCCAACCTTAAGGACGAATCGACAGAAGGAGGAGCAGCCCAGCCCTTCTTGCTCACAGGTAAACAGAGAGAGAGAGAGAGAGAGAGAGAGGAAAGAGAGAGAGATAATTACTGTGAACTCATTGAAAGTGAAGGTGTTGCAAAGAGAGTAGATTAACAATGGCCTTTTTCTGCAGAGCAAGGTCTTCGCGGGCTCGGGCAACTCGACGATCGAGAGCAGCAGCCCTTCTTGCTTGCAGGTAAAGGTAGAGAGAGAGAGAGAGAGAGAGATAAGAGTTACATAACTATGGAAAAATGGATAGTGTTTCGAAATGAGTGATTAACTATGTCTTTATTTCCAGAGCGAGATCTTCGAGGGCCCGGCGAACTCTTCCTCGGCATCAGGATGTAAATTTTTTTTAATGTATTTTTCGTTGTATTTAATGTGTTTTTTTACTTGAATAAAGAATTTTTAACTCTTAACTTGTGAGTGCTTGCCGCTTTTTGAAATAGAAAGGCGTGCAGCACTCACTTGTTAAATGTTTATTCGGAATAAAGCAGTTTTAACGTTGTTAAATGCAAAAAAAAATACGGCTGAAACACGCTGTTAGTGTCCGTTCTCTGATTTGTCTCGGAACCGCTTGCTCTGTTCGAGCTGGACCCCGTTCTTGGCAAATTGCCAAGAACCCCCGTTCTTGGCAAATTGCCAGGAATGGCCAAGGTTGGCAATCTGCTATCTTGGTGTATGACCAGTGCAGGGTGCACTGGTGGGGTTTTGAGTTGGTCTAAACCGGACGGATTCAGCGCTGTGATTAATTGGGAGGAGAGAGAAGAGAAAGAGCAATGACGGTTCGATAAAGGGGTGAGAGAGAAAAAAGAGAAAGAGGACAAAGAGAAAGAAGGGAAAGAGCGGAAGAGATGGTATTCTGAAACATGCTGTGCATTCCATCAATGCAACGAGGGAGGACGCACGGGCACTAGCTTATTTGGAATCATAATCTGATTATGCTAAATGACTGCCTCAGGCACGCTTCTCTAACAGTGAAGCAGTCTCTCTCTCTCTCTCTCTCGTTATTCGTCTCTCTTCCCCTCTCTCTCTCTCGCTCTCTCTCTCTCTCGCCCTCTCTCCCTCTCCCTCTCTCCCACTCTTGTTCCACCACTCTCGCTCATTTTCTGCCTGTATTCATTCTTTTCTCTTCCATTTAATCTTTGGCCCTTTTCCACCCCAGTGGCAATGCTCAATTCGAATGAAACTCATGGAAATAAGCTGTTGACAAGTGACTGCAGGAATGCCTACAATTACACTACCAAGTGAATTAGATAGTGATGCCTGTTTATCACACGCAGATTCTTGAAGACTTCCATGACAGCGAAGTATGTACGGAGAGGGAGAGAATGCGATAAAAAAGGGTGATAGAGAGGGAGGGAGGCATATATAGAAGTCTGTATATAGAGAAAGAGAGAGAGAGAAACATGAGACAGAGAGAGAGAGGGAGAGAGAGTCAAAGAGGAAGAATACACGCGCGATACGGTAGCGGATTAGAGAGAGTAATGGAAGAAGGCGTGTGGAATGGCTGAGAATTGGCAGAGATATGTACTGGAAAGAAAGACACATGTGATGAGAGAAGCATGCGGCTGTCTATTTCCAAGAATAAAGTCATGAAGCGATAGATGGGGAGGGAACTTTTGTTCCGCCCCCTCCCGCTGAGTTTGGTGGTCACCGGCAGTCGAATGAGCATTCTTTCGGCATCACTTTGCGAGATTCGCTCTGCTTCCTCTTACTCTCTTTCTCTTACTCCTCTTACTCTTTCTCTTTCTCTCTCCTCTCTCTATCATTACTCTCCAACTCCTTCATTTGTCTGCTCTCTCCCTCCATCTTCTACTCTTTCATCTCTCTCTCTCTATCTTTTCTACACTCTCCCCTCCCTTATAACCCTGGTAGTCGTCGGCTGCTGTAAATGGCTGTCATGAGTGAATGGCCGATTCAGAAGGCCTCCCAGCAGCCGCCTATTCTATTCATTCCGACGACAACTATTGCATGAGATCTATCCCTTTCTCTCTCTCTCTCTCTCTCTCTCTCTCTCTCTCTCTTTATCTCTCTCTCTCCCTCGCTGCCTCTGTTGTCTCTTTCCCTCACTCTTCCTTCATCTATCATATTGCTGACATCCTCCTCCACTTATTCAGCCAAAAATAATATATTGCTTTGAAAACGTACTTCAGATAGTAAAGTCCTCTGTGATTGCGTGCCCTAACCTTTTAATTATTTTCACTCTCACGTGCCTCATCAGTACGAATACCTGGAGAACAGGCGATCTTTAAAGAGCCCCATTCATGAGTTAGTTAATCGCCGCTTCAGATCCTAAGGCGTTTTCTCATTCATTCTATGGCTTGTAGTTTGCTTTTTTTTCTGCATCAGGAATGATTTGGATGACGGGCATGTTGAAGATAGAATAGTATTCAATGTCAAGCGTTAACGCTGAAACTATCAAATACATTAGATGGTCACTCGCGAGGAGACTATGTATGTACATATGTATGTACATATGAACATCTCCACTATCATTTGCCAGTGACCTTGTGCTCTTCGAGTTGTCTCTTCCTTTGTTGATCTGCCAATCTGAGTTGCTTCTTAGAGAATGGACGACGTGAGAGAGAAAATCAGCCGAGCTCTGCGCCTCGACTCGCGAATTGTGAGGGAGCTCCTTGCCGAGTGCATCGGAACCTTCTTCCTTGTTGTCAGTTTGCATTCAAACTCTTATCTTTGTTAAGTTTTGCTTTACTGCTTTGAAATTAAAAGTATCGGACTGATTTTCTCAAAGAGTTTTCGAGATTTGAAACAGTATTGAAACTAATTATGGTCCTACCAATAGAAACGATGGATGGAAAGTGTTGAACGCAATCCTAAATGGCCATGGCAAGGAAGATTGTTGAGTGATGAAGACAACGAGCCATTATAGACTTTCTGTTGGAGAAGAGACGGGGAAAGACACAGAGAGAGAGAGGCAGTGAAAACAGAATTGGAACGTAATGGGAATAGAACTTTTATAACTGAACCCCACTTTCCGAAGCAGTTTAGGTGAATCGGGAATGGTAAGACGGTCACAGTTCATGAGAGAGCGAGAAAGGGAAGGGTAGTGACATGTGAGGCAAAAAGACAGTGAGAAAACAGGAGACAACGAGAAAAAGAACAGGGAGAGAAAGAGACAGAGAGAGAAAGAGAGACAGTTGACAGAGACCAAGGGAATGAAAGGGTGCGCCCTTCTGACGTGGCATGAGAGAACGTGCCTGAAAAGAGTGACTCTCATTCACCTTCTCTTAAGAGTTTCATGATCAAATCAGTGACAACGAACGATGAAAGAGAGCATAAATGAAAATGAAACGATATAAATTGTTGGTCAAATGACCAATAATGAGAGTGCAGATGAATGTTGACTAGGAGTTAAAAGAGAAAGGGTGCCTTCTTATTGTCAGTTCATCGGCACTTCTGCCAATGTTCAAGCTGCAGCCGCGCCAGGAGGCAACTCCACTTCGGCTCACATCGCATGGGGCATCGGATTCATGTTCGCAGTCTTCCTCGCTTCTCATGTCTCAGGTACTAGAGAGAGGGCAGCGAGAGAGGCAGATGAGAGAGAGAGAGGCAGATGAGAGAGAAAGAGAACGAGAAAGAGACAGAGATGCAGATGAGAGAGAAAGAGAACGAGTAAGAGACAGAGAGGCAGATGAGAGAGAAAGAGAACGAGTAAGAGACAGAGAGGCAGAGAGCTCAAGAACGAGCACGAGAGAACATGCAGTGGTTGATTTGTGCAAGACAAAATACTTCTTGACAAGACCTTCTGCCACTGCAACATGAGCGACTGCTATGAGTGGATTGCCTGTTGAGGAGCTCATCTTAACCCTGCCATCACGATCGCCCAATTCCTGCTCGGGAACATCTCCTTCCCTCGTGTCATTCCATACTTCATTGCTCAGGTCATCGGTGGTTTCCTCGGTGCTGCTGCTACATATTTCGGCCATCATGGTCAGTGAGTGGGAGGGAGGATGGGAGACATGAGATGAGCGGGGCCACGTAACACTGCAATACACATCCCACACATTACATTCATGCATCAAGTAAAAGTGATCAAGTAAACAACTATTTCAATTCATCTGTTAGTTAGCAGTTATTCATTGGAACACTATGAAATGAAAGAGAGCAAAGATGAAACGAAAGGCTTTAGATGATCTCTGGAGACTCGACGGAGGGAATCGACAAGTCTTCGGGCCCCAGGCAACTGCCGGCATCTTTGCCACTTTCCCCTCTCCTCACATGTCTGTCTGGGGAAGCCTCCTTGATCAGGTACTATCTCTCTCGTTCCCTTGTTTACTCTCTCTCTCTATCTCTCTCTCTCTATCTATCTCCCTCTCTATCTCTTTCTCTCCCTCTATCTCTCTCTTTCTCTCTCCTTCCAGATCATTGGCACAATGATGTTGTCTGGTCTGGTGTGCCTGATCACTGACAAGCGCCACGGCATCCCCCGTGCTCTGGTTCCTCCCCTCGCTGGCTCCATCATGACTATGGTTGCCATGACTTTCGGCGCGAACGGTGGATTCGCCATCAACCCTGCCAGAGACCTCGGACCGCGTCTCTTCACTCTCCTCACTTATGGATGGAGTGTCTTCAGGTATTAAGAGAAAGAAAGAAAGAAAGAAAGAAAGAAAGAAAGAGAGAGAGAGAGAGAGAAGATCAATGAGGACAACGAGGTGGATCCTTGACTGATAAAATGTACTTGAGCGCGAACAACTACTACTTCTGGATCCCCATCGTTGGCCCAGTGATCGGTGCAATTCTTGGAGCATGGGTGTACAAGTTGTTCGTTGGCCTGCATGGATGGAATGAAGATGCCGACTTCTCTGCCAGCCGAGCTGATCACCACTCAGGGCATGCAGTCTACCCACCACAGGGACCTCCTCAGGCCAAGGGATACAACGTCAGCATTGGCAGAGAATAGAGGGTGCACAGGAAACTGAGGGAAATAAAGAGAGAGAGAGACAGAGAAAAAGAGAAAGAGAGACAGAGAAAGAGAGAGAGAGAGATTGAGAGAGAGAGAGAGAGAGAGAGAGAGTAGTGAGAAAGATCCATCTGCATCCGCTTCTGCATCCCTCCATGGTGCTGCTACGCATGACATAGCCCTTTCTGTTTCAGTTTTCCCCTCTCCTTGTGTTTCTTTCTTGACCATTATTCAGTTGACTTGTTCTACTTTCTTTGTTGCCTCTTTCATTCACTCAAAGCAAGCCACAGGCCAGGTTCTTTCATTAGTCTCCTCAAGCATGAATTTGCATTTCAGATTCATATAATTCATTTATTCTCCTTAAAAGCTAGCCAATTATGTTAGTAACGCCAACGATGTTCCCCTGTTGTGTTTGGTTGCAATTGTCTCTCTGCATTCACTCAGCCTCTTCCCTTGTAAATAAAGTGAACTGCCCTTTGCTTTACCTCTTCGGTTTTCCACTGATCCACCTTATGCAATGAGGACTGCTTTTGAAGATCAAATGCATTTTCAATGACCTAGAAATGGAAGAGCACAAGAGCTCATGAAAAGTGATCAGGGATAATCCGGATGAGTCTATCAGCTGGTGAAAGTGCTGTTGTACGACTATTAAAGAGCAGTGAAAGGGGAAGATTTCCATGTGTTACAGGACTTGGATGTGAGCATCCCCTCGTCGGACTACGCGGGGGGCACACTCGTGGGATTCCGACGTGCTCCTCTCAACAGATGAGAACTCACCCATCCCCTCTCATCTTCCAGCCATTCTCCATTTCCGCTATTTCTGTTATCAAATGTCGCCCGCTTGGGATCGTTCAATCAATGCTCTAATCTTTCTTAAGTTTAATTTCACTTCTTTTAATTTCTCTGTGATAACCAAATCTGCGCTCTTCATGTACAATTTGACCAAAAACTAAAGGGATTTCGAATATCAGAAAACACGTAATTTTTATTTATTCTCTATAAGCATTCCTCTGGGCACAGCAAATATATTGCTACCATGCATTGTTCTCTCACCCGCTACGATACTCGAAAAACTAATTTGTAGACTTGGCGTTTAGGTGAAACGTACAATATATTAAAGTCTGTTGATTATAAGATCAACCAAGAGCTATTGTATAGCATAGTGAGAAGCTGTTACTTACGTATACTAGTTACACTGTTTCGCGAAAAACGCAAAACTACGAAGGAAAAAGTGGAACCTAGATGAAGGACTATTCGGAGCTGGGTAGTACAAGGTCAGTGGACAGTGAGAGCATGAAGAGAACATGTAGGGGAGAAGGGCCAACTAGAAGGCAAATGGCAAGAAAGTTGAGATGAGAATCGACAATGGTTAGTCAATATGTACAACACTATTTTCAGATTAACACTACAAAAGAAGAATAAAAAAATATGATAAATAATTTTAATGAAGCCTAATGCAATCTTCAGCATTTTTGTTTTCCGATTAGAAATATAAAAAGATTACCACTTGGGTTGATATGAGTATAAAGTGGAGTTGGGGATGAAGTGACACCAGGACAGATCGAGCTGATCCATGGCGATGCTCATGGGGAGGAGCATAACGAAGAAGGCCACGAGGCCGAGCAGGGAAGACCAGAACACGAAGCGGAAGAAGCCGATGCGGCAGCAGAGTTGCCATTGTAGACACGACACCCACAGCATGTTCAGCCAGAACATAGACACGTCTATGAAGCAGGTCACCCTGCAAGGGAACCACTCCTCCTGCTCTTTCATACCCACTGCTCTTCTCTCAGAATATTACGCCTTTCGTGAGAAAGAAAGAAAAAAACCTAAAGAAGAATAGCAATTCCAGGTTATCGTAAGCATGCTGTCCTGGGCGAAGATATTTGAATTGCGCGGGAATGAAAGTTTTGCGGATGTTGCCAACGAGAATCGAGAAGGAAGTGATCATCCTAAGCAGCTGGAGAAGCAATTCAATCGCATCTGACACTCGTTTCCGTCTAAATATTAACATCTTCTGACATCAACTCTGCGAACAATTCAGTGAAGAATATCGAGAGAAATAAAACCGAAAAAGAACCTTTTTTCTTGCTCAGCAACAACTTTCAACTCGTCTTTAATTCGCTGACGAACTTTCTTCTTCAGTTCATTTCTGTCCCGCTTCTCCCTTTTCTTTCGAGTCTTCTCATCCGAAATGTCGAAAGTGTTGCGGAAGTTTGGTCTCAAGACATCTAACCCTGCAAACATATCATTAAGCCAATGGAAATGAGTGCAGTTTCATTTACATTCAACAAGGTTTTCTATCGGTTTAGTACAACTGAAGTTCATTCAACTTTTTTATTTCTTATAATTAAGCTAAATTATATAATCCTAATATTTGCATCCACGACTTGATATCTTGTCAAAATCTAACATTTGTTTTAAAAATGGGGGCGACAAACCATTTTGAACTTCGGAGGCATTCGATCGATTCCGCTTGAGTCGATTAGGCAGATAAGTTCGGAAGCGCTGCCATTTGCCGAGACTTTGAGTCTCAGCTTCTTCCTCGCTCGGAACGGAGATGTCATGCATGTCTTTCTTCGATCGAACTCTGCCAGTACTCCTCTTCTCATTCAAGTATTAAATCAGCAGACTTATATTAAAAAGCATTCTTATCCCAAAACTGAAGAAGAACAAATGTACCAACTTTCTCTTAATGACATCGGGTACATTCTGCAGCCATCGACTGGTGTTGCTGGAGTCTGAACAGTCACTGTCCTCCGCTCCCTTGCGATTCACTTTACTGGCTAATAACAAGGCTCCTTCTGCAAAACTTTAAATACCACACATCACGCCACAAACACAAAAACAACAACTGTGCGCCAATGTAAGACGTATCCACAACAGTTCAACAAATACGAAACATAACTATATTTAATAGAAAGAATTGGAGTGACAACATTAAACACAAACCTTCAGCAATGACTTCAGCTGCATTCGCTTGTCCCACCGAACTCTCAGCAACCAGAAGAACATCTCTGGAAAGTTGTATTATGCATTAAAATAACAAATCAATTAGAACAAACGAAAAGAACAAATGTCTTTATAATGAAGTTGCTGACTTCCCGGTTGTTCCACCACTTATTGATGATGGAGGAAGTGTACCAGGCCGTCCAATGACTTCATCATCTTCTGAGGATGAAGATACTTGCTGACCAGATCGGCTGAACATGGTTAATCGTATTTACAAGTTAAACATAAGAAAATGAACCTGAGTGCCCTGCGAGTCGCTCGTCTTGACAGTCTCTCCTCCTTCTCTCTCCTTTCAGTAGATTCAATATGTTCCAAGGCGCGTTCGGCTTTCGTTCCTTTGCCGCCATAAACGATCAGATAAATTTCCTAAGATAGCGAGGAAGTCATGATATGGCCAAGTGGACGGGTTGCTACTTTGTAAGGAAGAACAGGATACTTATAGAGGCGATGGCGGATAAGATTCGCCCAGACAAGCAGATAGTTCTCTCGTCTAAGCTGCGGGAAGAAGATGCAGAGTGTTAAGTGCATCCAGAACCACAGCAAATCATAGCTTTTCCAGAGCACGAAGTATATGCAATTTGTATAAATGGCCATGATCCAATTGAAGTGCGCCAGACAGGCCAGAAGAAGTCGATAAACGAACCAGAATAGGAAGCAGCACCATTGCATACCCTTCAACACTGTTACAATTTCAGATTGCATCGAAACATTTTACAATTTCATTATTCATTTAAGAAAAAAAAAACAAATTTATCATAACAACGACAAAATACTTACAAATAAAAAAAGAATCGCTGAACGGAGAACTTTTTTGGCTAGTTTCCAAGAACAAAATATCTCAATAACACCATCAACCACAAAGAAATAGTACCAACATATTTGTTAGATCAGCGCAACGAAGGTTAATTGTATCTTTTCAGTTATTCTAACACGTGTTCGAAAAACTATATTACATATAAACTTTCTAGAAGGCTAGAATAGTAATTTTCGTTGTCTTATTTCTAGAGTGTAACTTAAAAATATGCCGAGTGTTAGTGTTTTTTTCACTTGGCGCCAGAGTCGAGTTTGAAAATATTTTTATTAAATTTTTATCTGATTCCTTATTTTTGGGTGGAAAGTAGCTTTCATTGAATAGTTCATATTGAGTTTCTTTGAAGTAATGAGCTTGGGCAACAAGGAAATAGAAGACGAAGTCATAGCTTCAAGCAGTAATGGTAAGTTCGTCATTTTTTTCATTTACAATTTAGTCGTGATTCTTTGGAATAATAGCAGTTGCCATCTCGGCGCTATACTAGTTGGAGGGGGGAGGGGATTTTTTTTGTCATTCGATACCAAATTTCGCAAAAAAATTTTCCCCTAACGTTTATCTGCTCTTTGGTTTAGTTATCTGGTTTCATCGTGTTCGGACAGAGCAAACGAACAAAGGTTTGTGTGCTGTCATGCTTCTAACTGCAGCATTTTTTGTCATGCTTCTAACTGCAGCATGTAGAAAATTGCTTCAGGCTTCCACTGTTTTATCTGCGATAAGCCAGGCGCTGGTAATTCGCAGTTAATAAAATGTGGCTACCAAAAGAAGATGAGAAAAGAAGAGCAGGGAGCTCCTTGCCCTATTCGGTTCCATCAGAAGTGCCTTCTCTCCTATAATTCTGCTGGATATGATTCTGAAATTGTCAAGGTGGGTTGATTCTTCCTTAAAAATAACCTTACATATATATGCTTTGATTTTTCTGAATAGACCGATGACTAAACCATTGCAATTACAGGAGTTGTTCCATTCTGCTCAATTCGTGTGCCCTCTTCACTATTGTGACTGCTGTTACTTTGAACGCCGGAAGTTCTCTGCTATTTCCGGTTATATTTCTGCTATCGTTCATTTCTTGTTCACATTTTCATTGTGCCTGCCAGATATCCAATAAGCGGCTCAAAATTTTATTATGCTCTGCACAATATATATTTAATATGTTACATTTGTTCAGTAATCAAGTATTTCTCAGATCTAATGTAGCTGCAAATTAACTGGTCAAGAGACGTCATTTAAAGGAGCTTGAAAGTCGTTAACTCCTAACACGAAATGCCTGTTCTATCAGGACCGTAGTTGCCTTGTTTCGAAAACTTTTCTCCCAAAGCCGCATGGAATCGGATCCTGTTTTTACTTTTACTGCTGTTTTTTTGTATTTCATAATTCGGGTAATGTGAAGGATTATTAGGAGCAACAGTGTCATAAAAGAAGTGTTTGTTAGCAGATTTTTCATTTTTTAGGTCGTGTCTAGTTGGCCGACAAATGTTAAAATTCGAGTACGGTTGATCACACTAATATTTCCCATAAGATCAGGCAACACATTTCAGATGCAAATTACTCCTTTAACTTTTACTTTTCAACGTTATAACTTTGCTGGTGCATTCGCAATCCCAATCCGGACACATATTCGGAATCATCTTTATAGCGAAAAAATTGAGTTTTCGCCTCCTTTAAATAGTGAACAAATTTCAATAATTAAAGCTAGAATGTAATGATAATATATTTGATTTGTTGACGATCTTACACACTGAAGGGAACCTAATCGGATGCAGCGAGTGCTTCCGCTCTTTCCATCGAGAATGCCGACCCGTTGGTGTTTTCGTCGTCAAGGACAAAGAGGTGTCCACTAGTGTCATTCCTTATTTTCCACTGCTGAACCTAGTGGTTCCACTTACAAATCGTTAAATACTGTGCATTATTAAAGCAATAGTTATTCAAGCGGTAACAAAATCAAGCAGAATAGGAATCTGTAAACATCATTTCAGCATTCCCAATGCTAATCATTCTTCAGGGCAGGGAAAAAGGCAGGTCCAAATCGGATTACCTACGCAATTTTTGAGATCCGAAAATTTAAGCTTTGAATTATCCATCCTTTTTTCTCGAAAAAAAAATTTCTTGTCTTACCCACCAGAGATGTAGAACAAAAAACTCCCTGACCAAAAAATTTTTTGGGCCATAAAAACCAAAAACAAGAATTTTTTTGTACAAAAAACAAAAACAAGAAATTTTTTGTACAAAAAACAAAAAATTACAAAAAACCCAAAAAAAGGTGCATTAATCGTAATTTTTGAAGAGAAAATAGGTTAATTTCTTGATCTACAACACCCATAACACAATAAAAGTCGTAAAAGAAATTCGGAAATGACAATTATACTAAAAAGTGATATAACTAGTTGAGAAATTAGAACCCTACCCTGTAATCTTAAAATTTTGCTGGAGGAAGAGACATCCGGAAGATTTCGAGTAAAAAGTTTTTTTGTTTTTTTGGGCCGACCCCAAACAAAAAAACAAACAATAAAGTTTTTTGTTAAAACCCCAAAAAACCCAAAAAAAAACATTTAAAAAAAAAACAAAAAACTGCAACCCTGTTACCCACCCTGTATTTATAGGTCCTCTGAGGTCTTATCCACTCACTTTTGTGAGGCACTCGACCATCCTTTTTTTCTGCTTCAGGGAAATGAGTGGACGAAGTGCCACTCTCATATAGGGATGGTCAAGAAGGAAGAAGTGGAGAGAGCACTGGGACTGAAGAAGAAGAAGAAAGGAGGGAGTCAGCCGTCAACCGACGGGTCGCGTGAGAAAGTGCCATTGAAGGCACGGGTCAGCTACTGCTGCGAGTGCCAGGAGAAGGGTACTCTTTTGGAACTGTAAGTAAGATGTGATAATGAGGTATTCTTCCATTGCAGACGAAAAGGAGAATCTAAAGCAGTGTTCTCAGTGCATGTACTCGTTCCATGAGAAGTGCGCGGGGAAACCGAAGGGGGCTCCGTCAGGAGATTCCTTCTGCGAGGCTTGCATCCACGGGGAAAACATCCGTATTGGACAGCCAGTCATCACTCTCTTCCAACGAAAGTATTTCTTTCTCCTCTTTGTAAGGAAAAGGCAAGCAAGGATTGTTGGAGGTTCTACGCGGGAGTGGCGGTGGACACTGAGGACTTGCCACCGGGCTGCCGGCGGATGGATCCCCTCAAGACCAAGTTCGGACATGCTGGGTACATCCCGGTGAGATGGGCTGGCTGCAACAACATCTACAACGTAGTGCACGCAAGGACTACCGTGCCAATGTTCCAGGGGTCTTTCAAGATCTTTCCTATTGACAAGGATCCTGACTTCGTGAAAGGTAAGGTTATCTAACTGCAGCTAAATGAGTACTGAAATAGATTTCTGAACTTCATTTAATTGCTAGTGAATCGGGATGATTTTCAAGTAAAGAATATACCTGACGAATTAAAGGAGCATGAAGCTCAATTTTTTAATGTCTTAAGCTATGATAATAGTCGGTCTATGTTCTTCATGCGAACACTTCTGCAAAGTAAAAAGACTCATAAGTACACCATTAGCGAGAAATATGCATACAAAAAATGTGCCTGAATCAGGGAAATTTTTGGTGCGATACGATATATTTCTGTTCTTTGCATGTTATGCAGAAAATTAACTCCAGGATATTCACCACCGGCCTGTAGGCGGGAAAATATTTTTTAAATATCTTCTCTTGCAATGTAAAAATAAATGAAAACAGCCATTTTTAGTTCTTTTTTCTCTGTTTGTTTGTCATTCTGCGAAAATTCCCGAAGAAATATCGAAGTATCGAATAAAAACTTTCACGTCAAAAATTTTTCTAAAAGTTTTTACGAGTCCGTGTGCACTGTTTTTCAGTACAAATAATATAATAAAAGAGAAGAGCATTACAGTTCTCCGCAGTTTCTTGCAGGTTATTCCGCGCAGGAGTTTTGGGTGTTCATGCTCCTTTAAGTAGATTATAAGAATTGTAGGATGGAAGGATCTGGAGAAGCTCAAACCCATCCGTCCAGTTTTCAGCTACAAAGAGATCAACAAGCACAGTGATCACTACGAGAAGATTGAGGTACTTTTTATGATTTGCGGCACAGAGCGGTAAACAATGTGTAATTAATTTCCCTGCAGAGGTCGGTGTATCATCGAGACTGTCCAAAGACAGGAACAGAAGACATCGACCTAGAAAACTACGACAGTTGCAACTGTCTCTGTGTGAAGGGAAAGCCTCACTGCTTCCAGGAATGTCTCAACAGAAGCATGGGATTCGCTTGCCCATCGGTCAGTGAGCGAGAGAGAGAGAGATGAATGATATTGAGAGAGTGACTACTCAAATATTTCAGAGCTGCGAGGAGAAGCCAGGAACCTGTATGAATCGTGGAGTGACATACGAGAAGGATCTTTCTGGTGCTCCGGAAGGTGCTGGAGAAAGAGGTTTCCCGACCGTGGACAGGAGACTCACTACTGATAAAGGATACGGGATGTTCACCGTTTCTTTGATTCGCCAGGTTAGAGAATAGCCAAATGAGTCTTCCAATGATCATTGTCCTGTTGCAGGGGACATTCATTGCTGAGTATGCTGGGGAGATAATCTCCAAGGCAGAAGAGAACAGAAGAGTCGAGAAGTCGAAGATTATGAAGAATAACGAAGATGTCCACTACATGCTGAGTCTCGACAGCAAACGAACCATTGACAGCAAGTACAAGGGGAATTTCACTCGGTACTTCTTTTCTTTTCGTTTCGATATCGTTTCCGTACTTCTTCATCTTCATAGATTTGTGAATCATTCTTGCTCCCCCAACTGCGAGATTCGACAGCTAAGAGTTCCGCTGAAGATTATCAAAAATGGAGGGAACGAGATTGCTAGGGTAAGCGTTTTTGTACCCTTCTATATATTTTTCCGCATTATTTTAATTACTTATATTATTTATGTTGTCTTTTCCATTTTATTTATGTTTATCAAGTTATTGGCCATAGCCTTACTGATTAAGACGGATATGCGAGTGGCAATAATAGCCGTGAAAACAATCAAGCCGGGCGAGGAGCTGAGCTTCAATTACCGGATGGAAGAGTACGTGGGATGCGAAGTACCGGAATGTCTGTGTGGTAGTGAGAACTGCGAGAGCGTTCTCTCTGCGGCCACTCCCAAGAACAAGGGCGTCTTCTCTTCCTCCGCTCCCAAGCACAAGAGCATCCTCTCTTCTTCTACTCCAAAGAACAACTTCACGAAGGCCCGTCTCTTTCATATTCATATATACATCGGAAATTAAAAGTACAACAGAGCTGAAAAAGCAGGCGCATGCAGCACTTAAATTGTCATGGCATTTTGGAAAGTGTTATTTAAGTACGCTTTGATCGGATGCAAGAATTCTATGGCTTCTAAGGTCGAAATGCTTTGTCGTTTTTTTTTTTATAGAAATGTCTTTTTTTAATCTAAACTACGATCGTCCTATTTTTTTCAATTTGTACATATGATATTTTGCTGTAAACTAAAATAGGATTGTTCCGATTGAATATGAGACTATTATTCAGTGATCGCTGCTGTGTTTGATAGGTGGGTGGTTCGTGGATGGAAATGCGTTCTGTTGCAGAAGGCCGAAGTAATTAAGCCAAAGAGGAAGAGACGGCAGAGCAGGACATTCTTAGCCGAGGAGGAGGAGGCGGACGTTGATGTCGAGGAGCTCTCCACCAACAGCGACCAAGAAAATACAGTAGTTCAGGCACCGATTCCCGTCAAAAGGTCTGCAATTATTCACAGTTTAATTAATCGTATGCTTTTTGTTTGGACAAAGAATATAACTAGTTTACATGTGCAGACCCTCGACAGTTATGCAGAGAGAAAAAAGAGAAATATAACGCGGTTCTATCTCTCTGCACTATTGATGTGAATCGCTACTCCCAGACTATTCTCGCGCGAAACATGAGTGTGAAATGAAGTTTTCACCATTCCCCTTCACTATTCTTGCAGAGGCCGCGGCCGCCCTCGCAAGGAGGCCGCGGCCGCTCTCGCAAGGCTGCCCTCGGCTAATTCGTCTGCCCACAAGAAGTTCAATATCGGCGAGAAAAAGTAAGCGACCAAGTTTAAACAAAATTTTCTGCTTACATTTGATTTGTTGTTATAGTTGTGCAGACTAAGGATTCGTAGTTCAGCAGCTCTTTTTCTGTAACAGAGCCTTTTCATAATTCTTTTTTTAAGTACGATTAAAATACCTTAATATCTTTGCTTAGAACTGGTAGTATTAATGCCTAGGTAGAATGGGTGAGTATAGTTCATTAATTATAAATATTATCACTCTCATACAGTCTTCTGGAAGTAATTTAGTGTCGGGGGGTGTTTGTAGGCCCCGTGGCCGCCCCCGAAAGGTCCTCTCTCTGCTCAACTCTCCTGCTATCGCCTGAGTTCGATCGAGGAGACACACGTAACCATTCTTTTTTCATTCCTAACTATAATTTGGGATATACTCTTATAACTCACATAATTCTCTGGGAAATAGATTCGCTACAAAAGCATTTCATAATGGACGGCTGCTTTTCTCCTGTAAGTATCGTCGTTTGTTTTCTTGATTATCATGCTATGAATTCGTTGCACTATTACTGGCTGATATGTCATTTTCATATATATATATATATTTTCACATGCGGCCCCGGAGGCTTTCCCTTCTTCACTTTGTTTGTAACGCAAATGAGTCTTAGTATCTCTTTTACTTCACCTTTAGTTCATCCCTTCTGAATGCAAACGTCGTTGACGCTATAAAATTGTTCCATAATCGGCATTCGATTGAGATATCAGAATATTGTAGGGAGAATTAGAAAGACCAGAAAAGATATTGGACTGAAGAACCAACTGAGTGTGTCGGGAAGATTTGTCTTTTGTTTCTGGTAAGAAGAGGAAAAGAAGCAATGCAATGAGACTTGCAGGAATAGTGGAGAGGATGAGAATGGAGAGAACGGGAGAAATGAGAGAGAGAGGAAGGAAGAAGAAGGTCACTACCATGCACGAGCACAGCAAGAGCCCCGTTGACAACGACTGAAAAGATTCTTTTCATTACCTGTTCTTCCATTCATTCTACATTGTCTCCATAAGTTGACATTCCAAGGTCTCAAACGACAATCTGGATGGAAAAAACCTGGAAGAGTGGGACGAAGGGAAGAGAAACGAGTTCAGATGTTAAGAACCACGCGGGATGGCCAGCACCCAGGCCAATGGAGAGCTTGGTCAGGCCGAAGAAGAGAAGAACTGCCGAGGGGGAAGTGGGAATGAAAGCTGCGGCCATCCCATTCCACGCTGCTGTCCCGACTAGGCCAAACAGCAGAAGACGGCGACGACCGTAGCGATCTATCTGGAGGGAGAAAGAGAGAGAGAGAGAGAGCAAGGGGAGAGAGAAGGAGGAGACATTAACCGAGAAGAGAGACAGGAGAGAGCGAGAGGGAGTAGAGAAGGAGAGCAAGAAGAAAAAGAGAAACAGAGAGAAAGGATGGATAGAGAGGGAGAAGAAATATAAAGCGAGAGAGAGAGAGGAGTGAGAGAGAAAGAGTAGCTTACGAGGAGAGAGCCGAGCAAGCTACCGATGAGAAGGACAAATCCGAGTACAATGGACATGATGTCCACGGAGTGGTCGAGTTCGATACTGTAGCCATGTCTCACGGGGTCCTTCCCTTGGGCTGCCTGGAATGTTCTCTTAAAGAAGGTAAGAATCCTCGAGAGTAACCGAACATGCAGAATGTGTGCTGAGAAGGTGTCTATCAAGTCATCTGCAGTGAAGGCGTAGGAAGACGCGGCGAGGGAGCCGACCAGGAAGCCCTTCCACGACGACCACGGAATTCTCCTCAATCCAGTCACTTCCATTCTATCTGCACTTCAAATGAGCTGTGCAATTCAGCTCATCATTCTTTTCTATTCTTGAGAAACAAACCAACCCTCTAGGAGAATTTTTGATTGTTTGTGCAGATACTTCATTTTGCAGTGTCAGTAAATCAGCTGAAGCACCCTGGTAGTAGGAAAGGCTGGACAACACTGGAAGGAGAAACCATTATGGACATTTATGAAAGCGGGAAGAAAAACCATCTGTGATATCTGCTCCTTGCATAAGAAGATAATGAGGAGTGGGAGGAGTTGAGGCCAGCAGAATTATTAGAAGAACCGTAGGGGCAGCGGCGACTATCTTTAAAGTCATTTATTTCTTTAGGCACTGATGGAGAAGAAAAAAGAGATATTTCCTCGACAATCAATAACTATGATAGAGATAAAACTAAATCTGGCTTTTGTGACTAAAGTTGAAATTAGAGTGAAATACCTGAAGAACGACGACCCGACTGCTGCCGAAGGGAAGAATGAACTCGCAGCCAAGGATAAGACCGACCAAGGTTCCGAATGCTTGCGACACTTGCTGCATCATATCACAATCTATTCTCGCTTGCAACACACTCTTCTTATACGTATGTATGTACATACATATATACATATGTGTGGCAAAGCTCTACCATTGTCTTTCATACCTGCTCTCTTTTTCTTGCCTACATACATACATACATATGTGCATTGGAAGTGTAAGCATGTACCTGGAAAGTGTTAAGAAGAGAGCGTGCTGGAGGGGGGCTGATCTCGATGATGTAGAGAGGAAGGAAGCAGAGGGCTGCCCCTCCCTGGATACCAACTAACAGCCGTCCTCCACAAAGGGCCGCGTCGAACAGAAGACTTCCTGCATAGCATTTCTAATGCTGTTTACAGGGTGAGATGAAACAAAGGATGAAAGCTAGGGCTGACCTCCTTGAGAAAGGAATGGCAGGAGCTGGAGAGAGCAGCCGAGCAGAGCCGGCAAGGACAACGCTGCCATCGCCGTCTTCGTTCCCAGCCGAGACACAAGGGCCGGCATCTGCAGCTTCTCTCCATTTATATGCATTATATTCATCTCTTCTCCTTCTAGTTCATACTAAGGTAAGGAACGTTTGACATCAGAGTAAAAGAAGAAAGCGAGAAAGTAGCTGACAAGAAGGAATCCGAGTACACTGCCGGGGTAGAAAGAAGCGATGATGACACTCCATTCCTGAGTCCAGTCCTCGGATGGCACCTCGCAGTCCGTGCAGTTGTGACTCACTCGGAAGGCTGCCGACCCTCTCTTATGGAAGCCGCGCGCCGCGGTATTCACGTACGTTATCTCAAGTATTCTCTTTCCTTCTTTATTCACATTCTAAATATGTATATTTACCTTTTTCTATTTTCTTCTTGTCGACATAAAAACATACATCTTTCTTTCCTACCGACATACATATGTATGTATGTATGCACAACCTATGTACATAAGTGATCTATCTCTCTCATGTGCTCATAAAAGCAACATGATCTACTAGTCAACAAGACTTAATCCTGTAGGCATGTAAAAAAAATTAAATGTCTAAAGATATCGAGCCTGCCGATATTCGCCCTTATCTCCACTACAAGTTCTTCGACTCGTGACAATGAAAAACTTAGCGTAAAATGCCAGCGACATATGCAATATGCATGCGAACACTTAATAATTAACCAGAATAGAAATGGAAAGTAGGACAGACCTGGAATGCAAATTGCCAATTAGCACAGAAGGAGGCGAGGGCAGCCAAGCAGAGCAGACGAGACTGCGCGACCATCCAGCAGGCAATGCACTTCCAACTCTTCCCTTATCAACCAGACAACAACGACCCTCTCGCATCACTACAACTCTCTCTCTCTCTCTCTCTGTCTCTCTCTCTTTCTCTCTCTCGATCCCTCTCTCTGTGCTGTTTTTCTGCACCCCTAGCCCTCACTCTTCTCTTTTACTACAAACACTAAAATATCTTCTGCACAAAAGGACAGCAGATCTGTGCTGGCATGTATACTAGTATCCAAGAGAATCGGCGGGGCGATTGGCTCCGCCTCCCTTATCCTAGTGCTTTTAATAAATATGTATGATTAACTTGTTTGTAATACTTGCATTCTACTGACTGTTTGTACAGAGAGGAAAGAACCCGAACAACATCTTTGCAGAGTAATTATGCGCTCGCTAAAAAGAAGTCAATATAAATATAATGAGCCCGTTGCTCTTGAGTGATGCTCCTTATTGTCTTTCTAACCATTCCCGTTCCATGAATATCCAGGGCGACCACTGGAGGAAATGTAACGGAATGAGATGGGAAGAAATCCAAAGATGATGCTTATCGTCGCAGATCTGAGTGGAGGAGAAGGTGCAGATTAAGAGAGCAAGAGAAGGAGAAAGACGGAGGGAAGCCAAGGTTTGAGACTGTGGAGCAGCGGCAGCACAAGAGGTAAAGAATTTGAGGAGAGCCGGTCGTCTCTCTTCTATTTTTTTTACTTCCTATGCTCGGTCTTTTTTTCCTTTTAAATTTATCTCTCTTTTTCTTTCTTTCTCTCCCTCTCTCTCTCTCTCTCTGTTTTTTACGCTCCTCCTTTCTCTCATCATTTGAAACTCTCTCGAGCGCGCTCCTAGTTCTTCGTGACCAACAACGGGAGGCTTTATGTATTTCTGAGTATTCTCCTTGGCATCTCTCCAGTGAATCTCTCAGTTGGTGCTTCAAGGAGTGAGTCTTCTGGAGTCCGCTCTCTCTCTCTCTGGTCTCTCCTCGTATGGCCGTCTCTCTCGTGCGTCGAGTTGTCTCGATCTCTCTCTACATCCCTGCTCTCTTCTTAGCCGTTCCTCTCTCCTACATCGTCTGGTTCATCCGCCGTGAACTCGTACAGGAGACACGCGTCGCCGGTCACGAATAGGTAGGTCTTCGTCCACTCAACAACTCAAGTCTCCAACCTCTTTCCTCCCATCTCAACTAACTGCTATCCTTTAATCTATTTGTTGGATACTTTCCCTACAGAACTTTAAGGATTTTTCGTACGTTCCGCAAGTTTCCCATTTTTGACTCTTTTGTTTTTTTCGTGACCATTTTTGGTGTTGAATGTTCTATTAGTTCGCCCGGAATTTTAAGGCCGAAGGTTTTTGCTCGCGTTGTCAAACTCCCATTTTTATGCATGACGTTCAATTTAACCTATTTCTGAGAGTGCTTAAGCACTTAAAAGATAACCTAAATCAACCTACCTTTAAGGCAACATTAAAAGGCAATTTGTTTTGAGTCGTTTTTTCCACTAATCGAAAACTAGTTTCCTATAAGTGAGAATATTTGATTGGGGGGGGGGGGTTGCAAAAAAAAATCCCGTCTGTGCCGGCAGCCGGAATGGATGTCCGAGCCGGTCCCACTTCAGATTGTATCAGTTGCCTTTAGGCACGGAATCTTCTCTCGCACTCTTCCCCTCTTCTCTTCTCCCGCTCTCCAATCTCCTTTCTCCCTCTCTCTTCTCTCGCACAATTCCCTTCTCCTCTTCTCCCTCTCTCTTCTCCTTCTTTTTCTTTGCCTCTTTCCTGCACTCTTCCTTTGTACGTGCTAGCTCTCTTTGGCTCTCATCACCGTATTCAATCTAAAAAAAGGAGAAATGAAGATAGCGGATGAATTAAGGAAGAGCCGTCCCCTCGCTTGATCTTACGCCGCCATCTGAATATTCTCTCCCTTGGCTCTGCTCTCTCTCTCTCTCTAACTTTACTTTCTCTCCCTCCTTCCCTCTCTCTTTCTCTATTTCTCTCTCTCTCTCTTTCTTACTCACTCGTCTGTCCACTCACCCCTTGTCGTGGAACCCTTGTCTCTTTAATATGTCTCAGCCTTTGTGCACGGTTTTCACAAGGCTGGAAGCACTTGTTCTTTCTTATCGTTTTCTCTCTCACTCTCTCGCTATCTCTCTTTCTCTTTCTCTCTCTCTTTCTCTCTCTTTCTCTCTCTCTCTCTCTCTCTCTCTCTCTCTCTCTCTCTCTCTCTCTCTCTCTTTCTCTCTCTCTCTCTCTCTCTCTTTCTCTCTTTCTCTCTCTCTCTCTCTTTCTCTCTCCACCATTTCTCCCTCTTTCAATTTCTCTGGCATCTTCTTCTGCTATTCAGACCATTCCTGAGAACCGGTGTCACAAACCTCATCTCAAATTCAACTCCGAAATGATCTCTTAAAAATTTCGTTCTCTCCCTCTCCCTCCATCCCTCTCATTCTGTCATAGTCTTGACCTTCCATTCCTTGCCTACAGGATGCTCGTGGTGGTTGTGCATCCCGAGCAGTGGAACGGGGGAAGTGACCGATGCACTGTTGCATTGCTCCGCCACTTTGTGAAGGGAGGTCATCGAGTTGTTTGGCTGACCACCATGATCGACGACTATTGGAAGGAGCACTCTTTCGAAGGAGTTGGTCAGGAAACTCCCTTTACGGGCTTCAGTTCTACTGCATCAACTCCACATTTTTATTTTCTTCCGAAACTTTATTTTATCATTAACATGCATGTCTTTATTCAGCAGGCATTGCAAAGTGATTGCAGAGGTTCACGAAGTAGGATTGAACGTGCACCCCGGCGACTGGTTCAGCCAGAACATCGCACTGGGTTGGAGGCTGGTTCTCTCCAAACTACAACCAGATATCGTCATCGTTGACCATTCCGCTAGGTCATTTTCTACTTCTTTCTCTCTCTCGCTCTCTTCCTCTCTCTCTCACTCTCTCTCTCTCACTCTCGCTCTTATCCTCTCTCTCTCACTCTCTCTCTGTCTGTCTGTCTCTCTCTCTCTCTCTTTCTTTCTATCTATTAGATGTGTGTTTATCGTGTGATCCTTGTAGTTGCGTGCCTCTAATCAAATGGCGTTTTCCATCGTCGAAGATTCTCTTCTACTGTCACTTCCCTCAACAACTCGTGACTCCTCACCGCTTCTTCCTCTATCGCTGGTATTCCTCTCTCATTGGCATCGTCGAGGAGACTCTTTTTGAGAGCGCAGATTGTGTCATGGTCAACAGCAACTTCACTGGTGCATTTTACATTCTTTCCAAAGTGTGAGTTGTGTAAATGGAAGAAGTTTCCTTGCAGCGTCGCAGTTCAGTCGAGTGATGCCTGGAATGAGTGGGAAAGTGAGAGTTGTATATCCTCCTTGCGACGTCGACTCCATCACGGCTTCTGCGTCGAGGGCCGTGAGTCGTCTGCAGAGACCCGCCAATCTCAGATACACTTTCATGTCCATGAATCGCTTCTGGCCGGAGAAGAGACTCGACATAATCATTGAAGCTGCCGGTTCATCTCTCACCGTCTTCTCTCTCTCTCTCTCTCTCTCTCTCTCTCTCTCTCTTCTCTCTCTCTCTCTCTTTCCACTCTGCTTCTCCTTCTCTTTATTTCTCAAGCTCTTTCACTCTCTCTATTGATGTGAATCTTTTCAGCCATTCTCAAAAGACGCGGCCTGCTACCTCACATCCAACTGGCTGGCTCAGTCATGCCTCACATCCCCGAGTCGCGGATATATTACGAATTTCTAGTGAAGATGATTGAGGTTGGAGTGGTGCTTGTCTTGCGAGATTGAAGGAGACTCTTGAAGGAGTTGGACGTATCTGAAATGGTTGAACTGATCGCATCCCCGTCGGAAAAGGCCAAGTTCATGTTGTACCAAGGATGCGACTCCGCACTCTACACTCCTCCCAATGAACACTTTGGCATAGTGCCAATCGAGGCACTCCAACAGAGACGACCAGTCATCGTATGCGACTCGGGGGGACCTTCTGAAACTGTCTTCGAAGGCATCACTGGAACCAAGGTACATAGGAAGAGAAGAGATCAGAGGGAAGAGAGTGAGGTCAGGGAGAGAACGACACGAGAGAGTGCGAGATTAGAGAGAACGACAGGAAGAGAAGAGATCAGAGGGAAGAGAGTGAGGTCAGGGAGAGAACGAGACGAGAGAGTACGAGATTAGAGAGAACGACAGGAAGAGAAGAGATCAGAGGGAAGAGAGTGAGGTCAGGGAGAGAACAACACGAGAGAGTGCGAGATTAGAGAGAACGACAGGAAGAGAAGAGATCAGAGGGAAGAGAGTGAGGTCAGGGAGAGAACGACACGAGAGAGTGCGAGATTAGAGAGAACGACAGGAAGAGAAGAGATCAGAGGGAAGAGAGTGAGGTCAGGGAGAGAACGAGACGAGAAAGTGCGAGATTAGAGAGAACGACAGGAAGAGAAGAGATCAGAGGGAAGAGAGTGAGGTCAGGGAGAGAACGAGACGAGAGAGTACGAGATTAGAGAGAACGACATGAGAAAGAGAGCGAGATGAAAGGAATGGTTGAGATTGCTGCTCCTTGCGGCGAGTTGTTGGCAGATGCAATGGAGCTTCACATGAGAACCCCCGAGTGGCCTTCCCTTGACAACGACATTCTCTACAGAGAACAGGTTCATGCCCTATGACCATCTCAATCAACTAACGAGATATTCAGGAGGTACGCTTCTCGGAGTTGTTCAGCACGCGCGGCTTCTGCTCTGCCATTGACAGGGCGATCCGCGAGCTGCTGCCCTCGTACACTTCCAGCCTCGACTTGCCTCTTTCCAGAGCCTTGGCATAATCCCTCTCCCCTGCACTCCCTTCCACTCTTCGTATTACTGTGATCCTTTGTGCTTGTTCTTTTTTGTCTTTCCTCCATCCCGAACAAAGTCTTTCTATTGTTCTTTTCGTTGTTCATGAATACTAATGAGTAGAACCTCTAGTGGTTGTTTGTAATCATTGAAAGATGAATATAAATGACTTTCTGTCATTCTTCATTTGTGCTATCTCAACTCTCCTGTTGTGCAATATGATTCTCTTCTGTTTTGACATTCTAGACAAGACGTTGTCTGAGATGTAACGGACAAATTTATTCACGTCAAATGTAGGGTATGATAAATATTCTCGAGTTGATCAGGAGAGAAACGTTCATATTGATAATGGAAGACGACGAAAGGAGAATCCGAAGAATGAGCATCAAAACCGGGAGAGTGGATGAGAGTGAGAGGGAGACAGAGGGAGAGAATTCCTGTCCAAACATCATCCAGAGGCAGTTGGGGCACTCGGCAAGCACCCGTGTACAGCTCAGATGCTCCCGCACGAGACAACACGAACGACGAACCCTGACAATCAAACCTCCTCTCTCTCTCTCTGTCTTTATCTCTCACTATCTCTCTCTCTCTTTCTCTCTCACTATCTCTCTCTCTCTCTCTTCCTCACTTTCTCTCTCACTGTCTCTCTCTCTCTGACTCCGTTCTGTGATTATAAATACGCAACCTGGGTGAAACGAGGATAACATATACGTGGATAGACAGAAGAGGGAACATGCCAAGGTAGCCACGGGAAGATGAGTCGAGGATAACCTCGTGATACTTTCCCAAGCATCCAAGCAGAGGAGCGAGACGGCAGATCCAACTAAGGAAAGACACGTTCAACCGTCCAGGTATGTAAGATCTCAGAGATAAGAAGGGAAAGGCCGCGAACCGATTGGAGAGCCGTTGCATTTACGATCGTGTCGTCATTGAGAATGACGAGAGTGTCTACTTCTTCGGGGAAAGAAGACAGGAACCAGCCGTAAGCAGAAGTCATCTTCCGACTCAACTCGTAATACGAATCGGTGAAGTTGAACAACAACACATCACCGAACTCTGCTACTTCCTCACTCACATCCACTCCAAGGGCAACCACGAACACTACCGGCGCCCATCTTAATTCACTCACTATTTTGATACGAGAGAGGAGAGAGAGAGAATGGAGAAAGAAAGAGAAAGAGAGAAAGACAGAGCGAGAGAGGAGAGAGAGAGAATGGAGAAAGAAAGAGAAAGAGAGAAAAACAGTGCGAGAGAGAGAGAAAGAAAGAGATAGCGAGGGAAAGAGAGTGTGAGAGTGAGAGAGATGAAAGATACCAACTCTGCAAGATGAGTCTTCCATGTTCTTCGTATGAAGTTTCTGTAGTGGATAGCACTCGGACTACTTCTCACAAGGATGATGGTCCGAGAGAATGTTTCAGTGAGACGAGGTTCGATCAGGATCCCCTGAACTGCATTCACTAGTTCTCTTTCATAGAAAGGCATCTCTTGGAATTTTTTGTTTTGTTGTAAGGAAATATTTTAAAAATCCTGCCTGTGTGTTGTTTAGGTCGCAAAACTCCTGCTCCGGATGACGAGAACTATGAAAAATGTGTCTAGTGCAATCGTGAGTAGAGGAAAATGAAGGCGAAGAAAGAATCTCAGATTGAGTGTAGCAGGCAAGACGAAATGGAAGAAGACAACGCTCGAGGTAATTGGTCATCTGATGTAACAAACTTCATTTCCAAGCCAAGCTAACAAAGATCCCTCACCTCCACTGCCGCCTTATCTTCACCCTTTCATCTGCTCTCTCTCTCTCTCCTCTCTCTCTCTCTCTCTATAATTTTACTCACGTTATAGCGTTCATCACTTACAAGTAAATAGGCCGGAATCCACGAAAAGAGTAGAATTGTTAGCTTATGCGGAGAGATGTCCATCCGCCGTGGATACAGGAGAAAAGATCGTAGTAGTCTGAACAGACTCATCTGAATTGTGCCCTGTGGCCTAACCTCCATTCCATTCCCTCCCCTCCCCACCTTTCACTTGTCCACTGTCCCGCCCTTCACTTCCTCATTTACCCTTTCCTCATGCAATTATTTCATGCTAGCAACGCTTTATTAAATGAGCTAAAGCTGGATAAATGCCCATCCTCATCATCCATTGCTCTCTGGCTGTCAATTCTTCCCAACACACTGTATGTTTTTATTCAATTTCATATTAATGTTAATACTTGTTTATTATTTAACTTCAGTTTTCAGCAGAAAAAAAAATGGAAGATGACTGCTTGGATCTCTTGATATTTACAGTCTACTTTAGTTCAACTACCTTGAAGACAAGAGTAACGACACTCACTCTAGTCGCGACATCTTGCGGTGCTTCCCGGTTTATAGAGGATCAGCTTATCAACAAGTGGAATGCAATACCGATGAAGAGGGGACGAAGCAGGGGGAAGGCGAGGAGTGGTGGAAAAGGGCCACCGAGGGAAGGGAGCTCCCTAGGGAGGGCCAAGGGGGACACGGCTGTCGACAGCCGACTCCGTGCTATGGCTCATAACTATCACTTATATATACGGCAACTAGGGAGGGAGGAATAGACAGATTATACATCTGTACATACATACGAACGAGATTTCCTATACTTTCAAAGCATGGCAAGACACTTGGTTTTTAGGCGTTAATCTCTTATATCTTCACTGAGATATTTCATTAAGGCTTAGACGATAAGGATAAGCGCCGGTAATAGAACTACTACAAAATTCAGCAAATAAGTGTGCCGAACGTCGAGGTGCCCTTCAGAGCCAGTTTGACGGATAGGGTGAATATAATAAGGATGGTGAAGAAAACTATTAGTGTGTTGGATACTACCCGCTGGTAAAAACGGGTTAATTGGTGTGATGAATTTGTGCAATTTGAACTCGCGCCAAAAGACCTTCAAACGGAATTGTTCCGACAGTATAACATGCTTGATTTTATATTTTTGGACATTTTGCCTTTCACGGGGTAGTTTGTCTTTCTGAGGATTTTTATGACGCTGTGGTATTCTTCGTATTATAGTGAATCTAAAATTGTTACTTTGCAGTTTTCGCTCACCAGGGAATCAATCGAACAACAATGGCCATCAAGAAGCAGGTTTGTGGTGACTCTGGAGTTAGTGGACGGGCAGAGATGGATTTCATTTTAATCCGGAGCTCGTAAGGCTAACAGAGAAGGAGTTGCCTTTGCTGCTACCGTCTCTTACTCTGCCCGGCCTCATGTTTAACAGGTCTTACGCCAGTGGATTCTAGGGATATTTCGTTTATGTATGCGGGATGAGTTAAAAAGAAAAAATTCTGCTCTAGCACCGGAGTCATAGTTTTCGTGGGAAGTATTCTTCCTCACCAACCTACGACATTGCAGAAGAAGTCGGCGGAGAACATCAACTCTCGCCTTGCCATGGTTATGAAGTCTGGCAAATATGTGCTGGGCTACAAGCAGACCCTGAAGACCCTCCGCTCCGGCAAAGCCAAGCTCGTCATCATCGCCAACAACACTCCCGCACTCAGGTTTTGTTTTTAAACGATGGTTCAGACGTGAAGCGCAGTGCAATTCCTTCAGTGATTTTTTTTAATCATTTGAGGATTCGGTATTCTGATCTTCGTTAGTCGCTGTAACAGGGGACTTAGGTAGTGTTTTCTAGCCGTTTTGGTTCTGCCATTTTCAGTAGTTTTTGATGACGAAATGGTAATTTATGCTGCTTGTAGGAAGTCCGAGATCGAGTACTATGCCATGCTTGCCAAGACCGGAGTGCACCACTACAACGGCAACAACATCGAACTGGGCACTGCCTGCGGAAAGCTCTTCCGCGTCTGCACCCTCTCTGTCACCGATCCGGGAGATTCCGACATCGTGAGAAGCATGCCTGCCGAGACTGCTTAAGAAGCCTGTTGTTTATTGTTATCTTTTGTTGTTCAATGAAGAACGTCTTTGCAAGGATTGTTGCTGACACACAGGTTGAACACCAGGAGATATTGTGAGACAACCTATGACGCTTGTTGGTATGGTTGTGGGTGTAGGTATGAAAGGGAAGCTTTCTCGTCGGCGCCCTTTCATCATTGGAGTGGCGGGAGGAACTGCCTCGGGGAAGTCATTGGTCATGACTAAGATAATGGAGAGGTTGGGGGCTACCGAGATGAAGAAGCAGGTTGTTTCAATCGCCATCGAGTCGTTCTACCGCGATCTAACCGAGGAGGAACTGGGAAAGGCCGCGTTTGGTGAATACGATTTCGACCATCCCGGTACTGTTTTGTTGATGTGCCGAATGGTTGAGCCTTTTATAGGAAGAGGTCTTCCTCATGTCTCTGTCATCGCACTCCATCTTCTTACCAATTCTTGTTTCAGGTGCTTTTACTTTCCCGAAGCTGGTAGAAGCCCTTGACACTCTTCAGAAGGGCCAACCCGTCACTCTCCCTATTTATGACTTCATCGCCAATGCCAAGTTTGTCGCCTTACCATATCTGTTTTCGCCGTGAAAGTAAATGTTTGTTTGGGGTTTCTCTACTTCATTGTTCGGTGGCCGTATTGGTCGGGGGAGATATTCTTTTGAGTTATAAAAAGACACTTTCCAATTGAAAGCCATTCCCCTGTTCTGTAGAAGTGTCCTTTGCTTACAGAAAAGGACTGATAACAGTTGAACCTGCTGATGTCATCATTGTCGAGGGTATTCTCGTGTTCTATGATGAAGCTGTCCGCCGGATGTTCGACATGAAACTGTTTGTTGACGCCGACACAGACATTCGACTGGCGAGAAGAGGTCGGGGACTAATTCAAAATGAAACCTGGGTTCTATTGGTATTCCTACCCCACAACTTCAAAAAAAAAAACCAGCTGAAAGTTGCACAAGGAGATATTCGATGCGAGGAAACCGAATATGAGCCTGTTTTCTCGCTGACAATCAGTCAGCTTTCTTCTCTTACAGTACGCCGCGACACAGTGGAGCGAAGGCGCCCCCTGGACGCGGTGCTCAGGCAGTACATGAACAAGGTGAAGCCGGCCTTCGAAGAGTTCTGTTTGCCCACGAAGAAATACGCGGATGTCATCATCCCGAGGGGCGGCGAGAATGACGTCGCCATAGATCTTCTCGTGCAGCACATTCAGGTAAGGCACTAATTCTTCTTGCAGATTGAAATTTTGTTTGGAATGTGGATCATGGCAGCCATGAGAAAGAGTGTCCAAAATGGTTCAAATGGCGAAGCAATTTTACAGTGTAAATTGCTGGATGGGACAGCTTTTTATTAATGACTAGGCAGACGAATCTCACAATCAGAGTCTCTACGGTCGTCTTATACTAATGTTTTCGTTGCAGGATCTTGTTCGCACCCCGAGAGGCTCCCCTGAGGTCACATGTCGCGTGGAGAATACCCGTGTTCCTGTTGCCCGTCCAAGGCCTCACTGAGGTCCCTTTTCTTCCTATTATATTACGGGAGATTAACTTTACATTTGTTCTGTGTGAAGGTGGGAGTTGTAAGTATTCTGAATAATCAGTAGTTCTAAGGAGTTATCAGGACACTTTTTGGAGGGATCTTTATTCCAATTTAATATAGCATAAACAACTCAAACATAGTTGAATAGTGTTCTTATAGTTTCTTTACCATCGTAGCCAATATAGATTTTAGGAGCTGATTAATGACGTCTATAGTTGGAGCCAATCTTGAAAGTGTTTATGGACATGTGTAAACATTCGTCATCATAATACTGCGGCATATTGTAAATATTTCTTTTGTTCGAATCATGGTTTCAATATCGGCTTTATTTGTTCATTGTTGGAAGATTTGTTATTAGAACAAGATTGTTAATAAGAGAAGCACAACTGCTTGTAGTTGTCATTTTCAATTCCATACTTGTGGATCGTGGTTCTTTGCCATAGGTTTAAACCGACTAAAGGCTGCATGGATTTCTCGAGGGATGAGGACTGTAATAAGCGCGTTTGTATTGGCGCGGATGAGATGATCAAGAAAGGGCAGGAACTTTATCGGAATCGCAAAGGTGCGGAAGAAGTGTTGGTAGAGGTAGCAGTTGCTCATAAGCAGCTCTTTGTAAAGAAGGCTGTGGGGTGCGGGATCTGATGGGGAAGCTGGTGGATTTTGTCAGACAGGTCGGAATCGGGGATTGGACGAGGTGATTTGCTGACGGACTGTCCAGTGAATAAGGATGAACTGGGGAGGGCCTCATGGACTCTTCTCCATACTTACAGCGTACACTATCCAGAGAAGCCGACTCAGCAAGACAGGGAAACTGCTGCAACCTTCCTTTCTTCTTTCTCAAAGGTTCATTGGCTTACTTTGTGTCGGTTATTTCGAAGTGCTTTCTACTAGATTTATCCGTGCAGTTACTGTGCAAAAGATCTTCGTGAAGACCTCGTGAAGTTCCCTCCTGAACTGGATTCGAGGGATGCCTTCTCTGGGTGGATGTGCATGATGCATAACCGGGTTTGTAGTCGACATTATTTCACTTTATTTATTTGTTTTATCAATGAAAAATATTTTTAAGGTGAACGAAAAAACGGGAAAACCATTCTTTGACTGTTCGAAGGTTTACGAAAGATGGAGAGATGGATGGAAGGACGGGAGATGCGATTAAAATGGTTGCGAATATGTTTATGACATTTTCATTTGCTATAGGAAATAAAGTTTGCATATTGCCGACTGCTCTGAATCTACTAGCATTTGTTGTCGTTGAAGTCGACACTGTCAACTCTTATCATGTCGTATTCCTCTCGTATTCCATCTCACTTGATGTTGGATGTGCGTTAGGTTAGATGTTCGGAGTGTGACTGGATCTCTGGATGGGGAATAAGCGTAGACTGGCAGTGGCGCGTCCCGTTGTCGAGCCGACCTCCAGTCGTGTAATCAACCGCGTTGTTAACAGTGCCCGGCGGCAGGAGATTCAGGGACTCCAAGTCCTTTTTGCTGGTTTCCTCGATCTCTTCTGCGACACTCATCCTCAACTGAACAGAAAGGATGTCCGGAGAGGTTTGTCATTTGTGGTGGTCTCTTTTCAAATCGGAATGGATGTAATGCCCAGAGTTGTCATCTGCTCTTGTGTCCTTGGGAGTGCTGCCTGGCTTTCTCGCGACGGATGGATATGAGCCAGTTCGCATTGCGTGTGCCGATCTCCTTGCCAGTTTGTTTCGCCGAATCGTGGAAGATCGTGGCCAGACGTGAGTTCAGCTTCTTCTTCATTCACTAAATTGGTATTGACGAAAAGAGTGTATTCAGTGGCCCACGCAACATCGGTCGTCTCACTCTCCCTTCCCTCCTCAATCGGAGCCGTTATCGCAGTGAATTTGAGGAGATTTCAGTCCTGGGCCAAGGAGGCTTTGGAACCGTTTTTAAGGTGGCTTCATTTGCATCTCTTATGTTTTATTGTGTTCTGTCTCCAGGTTCGCTCCCGGATTGACAAACATCTGTATGCTGTGAAGAAGATTGTAGTCTCTTCGGTTGCTCAGGATCTCTCACAGAAGGTTGAGTGAAGTTTTATATCCGTTACCTCGGGGTATTGACAGGCAACTTAAAATTACCTAATCGTTGTAAAGTGCCCCCCCCCCCCCGATTTGCGTTTAGTCTAAATGTAAGCCTGCTCGCTTGGCAGGTTCTGATGGAAGTGGAAATGCTGGCTGACTTGCATCACAAGAACATTGTTCGATACCATGCCGGATGGCTCGAGTTAGAAACTGTCGATGAAATGACCCCTTCCACTTTCATTCCTCGCCGCTCTCAAGTTCACTCTTCTCTTTCTCCGCCTCGGATCGTAGAAGTGTAAGTGTAATACCTCTTTATTTGATCATTGTTGTGAACTCATGGCGTGGTTGCAGGCGTTCCTCCGAGTTCTTGAACGGCGACGAAGTCTCCATTCTATCTCTTTCAGGCGGGTTAGCATTCTTTGCTCATTACAACCTATTTCTTTTCCTAGCTTCTAGTTAGCCTTAATGGTGTATGGACCAGCCTGACCGTAATGACAGTGTATCAGGATGAATGGAACCGCGTCTCGATCTGCGGAGAGAGAAGAATTAAGGATGGAGGGTCGTTTCTGGAAGGCAAGTGGAGATTCCTCTTCGGCTAATTCTGCCGGCTCCTCTGCAGCTGAAAACACATCTCAGACTTCTGCTTCCGCCTTTTCGTTAAATGGTGAAGACGAGGTCTGTAACATTCATCGCCATCTTTGTTCCTTCTTTATTTTAGTAGTTAGTTCGTGCAAAATTTTTTTTTTTTTAGATTTCGGGCCATAGTACCAGAGGGGAATCCGCTGTTTGTATGGCAGTTTACATACAGGTGTTTGAAAGTGGAGAATTAAAATAAGAGAATATAGGAAATAGAGAGATGCTAGACAAGTAAAGGACCTTTCTGTGCTTGAGATGGAACTGTGCTCGTCTACACTGCAGCACCTTCTGGCCAGTCGGGACCGCCGTCTCCTGTCCAGTCTGCCCTCTCTCTCTTCTCCAGCCCCTGCTGCTCTTGCAGTGGTTGATGGAACTGCTGCGAAGGCCGTGTTCATTCAACTGGCGTCGGCCCTTCAATTCATTCATTCCAAATGCGTCATTCATCGAGATGTCAAGGTATGGAATGAGTGAGTGGAGAGTGTTGTGAGTGCTTTCTTAGCCAGGGAACATCTTCGTGAAGACGGGAGAGCGGGAAGAAGTGCGCGTGTTGCTGGGTGACTTTGGCTTGTCGTGCATGGCTAGTCACGAGTCGCCTTCCTCTCCTTCCTCTCCTTCCTCTCCTGTCATCCATTCTGTGGGAGTCGGAACGAGTGCTTACGCTGCTCCCGAGCAGCTCTCTTCATCCTCCTACGACTCTTCAGTTCGTTTCTTCTTCTTGGTTGTCATCTACTCTCTTCTCTTTGTAGGTTGACATCTACTCGTTAGGCGTCGTCCTTGCTGAGCTTTTCTCTGTATTTCCAACTGAAAGTGAAAGGGCGGATGCCTTGCGAAAGCTGCGGCAGAAGAATGAATTACCGGGTGGCATAACCAGTAATTGGCCATCAGTGGTTCGTTTTTTAGTCCTTTGATTCGCCCAAAAATTTCCTTGTTTTGATTGACTATGAATATATACGTTGAAGGGCGATCTCGTCCTTCGTCTTTGCAACCGAAATCCCTTCGAGAGGCCAAGCGCCGAGCAGATCCTCGCTGAGATTAATTCCGAGTCGTCTGAAGGTCAGTTCTTTTCTCATCTCCCTGCACCGATTTCACCGTCATTCATTTGAGTCATGGAATATATAGCGCGGAAAACATTGTGAAGAATCCGGGAGATAAAAAAAACCTACTTTAGAATTATTCCTGAGTTAGAAAAAATTCCGTCTATTTTACTCTGATTTTGGGACTTCTCGGAGCAATACTCCACCCAAATTAACGTAGAAATTCCTTATCGGGCCCCAAGTCCTCCCCTCCCCACCCTATTTCTCCAGCTCTCTAAAGTGGCATTAATTCCCTGAGGTGACGTCGGCAACATGACATGTGTATATTTTTTAGTACCCAGAGCGTCCTCAGAAACTCTAAATTCCGGATATTCTGTTTCCCCCCTTACTTTTTCGAAATGGGTAGCTCTTGATATCGGATTCCTTATGCAAAAAAAAAAACGAATTTTTGTAATTAGCGTTTGTGGCCTCTAATTCCCAAAATTATGATGTTCGAGTAAGAGAATTTTTGTTTCTTTTGGCTTCTTCCACTGATTTGATCATTTATTTCCTTGTAGTTCGTGGCTTGCGCGAAGTCATTGAGAATCAGAGACGTGAAATTGAGATGCTTCGACTTCAGAATGAGCGACTTCGCAGTCGTCTTGCTGAAAATCACTCCTAGGCATTTCTCCTTTTGTTGTATTTCGTCTTTCTGTGCACAGTTGTTTGTTATTCTCACGAAGCAATCTGGTGATAGGCTGTTTCTTTCTTATAGTATGTAGATATTTCGCTAGTTCTCCCACCTGTCATTATCGTACTTTCATACTGGTTGTATCGGTTCTCTTCATTTGGCTCAATTTTTGTAGTCCTAGTTCTGAGGAATAAATCGGTAATAAAGATACAGCTTTGTAAACAATTCTGAGGAATGTGCTGTTATCAAGCAGTAGAGAAATACCTGTTAATTCTTGTTGTTGGCAATGTTGCTCAACTGTGCTATGTTAGGGGAGAGAATGGCACAGCTAATCACATTCAATCTTGATGGAGATGCGGAAGGAGACTTCCACGGTGACGATGTCAGTTTGGGAAACGGAAATGTTGAGAGGGAGTGGGTCGTGTAGGAGACAAGCTTACCGTGTGCAGGGAAGTAATGACTTGCTGCGATACGGTGAAGACCTGAGAAGCGGGGATTCCTTGTCGAATGCGGCAGAGGAGGAGAAGTGCGAGGAAGACAGCACTCATGAGAGCGAAGAGGGACACAAGGTCACTTCTGCGGATGTCGATGCTTTCGGAAGAGTCATGCCGAAGGGACGGCGCCAGTGGTCAGCGAGAGAAAGAGGGTGAACTGTGGTCTGAGAGAGAAAGAGGGTGAATTGTGGTCTGAGAGAGAAAGAGGGTGAACTGTGGTCAGCGAGAGAAAGAGGGTGAACTGTGGTCTGCGAGAGAAAGAGGGTGAATTTTGGTCTGCGAGAGAAAGAGGGCGAATTGTGGTCTGCGAGAGAAAGAGGGTGAATTGTGGTCTGCGAGAGAAAGAGGGTGAATTGTGGTCTGCGAGAGAAAGAGGGTGAACTGTGGTCTGAGAGAGAAAGAGGGTGAATTGTGGTCTGCGAGAGAAAGAGGGTGGACTGTGGTCTGAGAGAGAAAGAGGATGAATTGTGGTCTGCGAGAGAAAGAGGGTGAACTGTGGTCTGAGAGAGAAAGAGGGTGAACTGTGGTCTGCGAGAGAAAGAGGGTAAACTGTGGTCTGCGAGAGAAAGAGGGTGAATTGTGGTCTGCGAGAGAAAGAGGGTGAATTGTGGTCTGCGAGAGAAAGAGGGTGAATTGTGGTCTGCGAGAGAAAGAAGGTGAACTGTGGTCTGAGAGAGAAAGAGGGTGAACTGTGGTCTGCGAGAGAAAGAGGGTGAATTGTGGTCTGCGAGAGAAAGAGGGTGAACTGTGGTCTGCGAGAGAAAGAGGGTGAATTGTGGTCTGCGAGAGAAAGAGGATGAACTGTGGTCTGCAAGAGAAAGAGGGTGAACTGTGGTCTGCGAGAGAAAGAGGGTGAATTGTATTCAGCGGGAGAAAGAGGGTGAATTGTATTCAGCGGGAGAAAGAGGGTGAATTGTAATCAGCGGGAGAAAGAGGGTGAACTGCGAGAGCGCCAATGGTCAGCGAGTCTCGACATTAAGGTTCACATCTGAGTTTGGTGCGGTGTTCAAAGTGATGGGAGGGGAGAAAGTGAGCGATGGAAGGAAGCAGTCGATCCGCAAGAGGGCGGACAACATTAACTACATTCGCCAGCTGGTTAACATAATTATCTCTTTTGTTGTATTTCGACTTGAGAGAGAATCGTCTTGACACAGATTCGGAAAGCCCTTGCAGTACAAGCCGGTGGTCGATCAGTCTGAGATGCTTGGGGATGGCTCTCCCTCTCGCTCTTCCGTGGTGTGGGGAAGTCGCTGGACTGTTCAGTCCGGAGCATTGAATCTTTGGTGGAACGAGGGGAATCTGCACTCTCTCACCACCTTCGACATCCAGAAGAACATCGCTGCCGCAGTCAACTCTCGCCGCCATCTCGTGTGGGTCTTTGGAGTGGAAAAGAATGGAGATGTCAGTTGTGTTTTCAGGAGGAATACTCTTCGACCTGTTCCATTTGTAGGTGACTGGCTGTGCACTGGACGGAACTGGACGTGACTTTATCCGCCAGGCAGTAGACATCTCTCTCAGCCGCGAGTTCGTGCCCGAGTTGGATGGAGGAGTTGTCTCTGTCACTTTCCGCCCTGTCGCTGGTCAGCCGGCTGGGGACACGGCCCATCGCTTCGTCATCGTCGTCGCTACAAAGTACCTTCTCTCTACGGTACGATATTCTCTCTCTCTCTCTCTCGTTCTCCTTTTACCAACAAATAGTGTAATCTGCTATCTGTCGATCTCACTAGCCTTTTAATACTCGTGTGCTCCGTGTTGCACACCTCCCAACTGTTATATGACCGGCACGCGAACTGTCAATCGTTCCATACCATGGCTTACTTTTTCTGCACTTCTCTTGGGCATGTCTGTCTCTTCCTTATTTCTCTCTCTCTCCCTCTTTCTCTGCCCTCTCTCTCACTCTCCTCTCTCTCTCTCTCTCTCTCTTTTTCCTTGTGGCGCGAACTGGCGCAACACAAACTGAGTGCGATTCGTTTGTGTTTGTAAGAAATGTATCTGATCATGATTTATGCAGGAGGGTGCCAGCTGATAGGAAGGAGAGATAAGTTGGTAGAGGGGGTTTGAATGAGGAGTGTCTAACCTGCAGTGACTGGAAGAAAAACGGAGACTGAAGAGAGAGAGAGAATTCAAACTGACAGAGCAGAGAGAGCAGAGAGTCACTGTCTCGATTTCCCCTTCCCTCATTTCCTAATGTCCTCGCATGGCAATCTGCCGCCATATGTGTTCTCCTCTCTCATCACACAAAAGCATGCAAAGTTGACATCGAGTGATGAGGTGGCTGACGAGTGGATCGCAGTGCGTCATTCACCCTCTTGATGTCACTCTATGCTCTCTATCTGCCTCTCTCTATCTCTCTCTCTCTCTGCCCTCTCCCTCTCCCTCTGCTCTTTATCTGCCTCTCTCTCTCTCTCTCTCTCTCTGCCCTCTCCCTCTGCTCTCTATCTGCCTTCTCTTCCCCCCTCTGTTCCTCTGCTCTCTATCTGCCTCCCTCTCCCTATCTGCCTCTCTCTCTCTCTCTCTCTCTCCCCTCTCTATCTGCCTTCTCTTCCCCCCTCTGTTCCTCTGCTCTCTATCTGCCTATCTCTCTCTCTCTCTCTCTCTCTCTCTCTCTCTCTTTCTCTCTTTCTCTCTCTGCCCTCTCCCCCCTCCTTTCCCTCTGCTCTTTATCTGCCCTCTTTCCCTCTCTCCCTCTGCTCTCTATCTGCCCTCTCCCTCCCTCTCTCTCTCGTTCTTGTATACTCTACTTGTAGATGCATCAGCTATCGTTTGGCCGTATCTTCTACCTGGATGGGGATACGGTGAAGATGGCGCAGTGTATGGACGAGATCCGCCTTGCCCTTCAGGAGCGCGCGGGTCGCTCTCCTTCCTCTGTTCTCTCTCATTCTCCTGGTCTCTCGCTCTCCTCCATGGCTTCTGGCTTCTGTTCTCTTGCCTTTCTTGCTCCCATTGTCCTTTCGTCTTTCTCTGTCGGCGTTGCAGCCACTGTTGTGATGAGAATGATCTACAGTAACTAGTCATTCCAAGCTTCTTGTCTTGCTTTTCACCATACTCCTTTTACCTCTCAGCTTTACGGTCTGATCTTACGAGTTCCACTGTCATCCCAGCAACTGGTTAACTTATTCTGGTGGCTACATGCCGATTGTTCTTTTCTGATAATTTATTTCCGTTTACTAGCTCATCTTTTAAACTATTTCTTTTCGTAATAAAAGACTGCAGAGGGCTCATGCTTGGAATTTTTTGCATTGTTATTCGTCGGTTTTCTACCGTCAGAAGTATTTATGATATGTATATATATATATATATATATATATATATATATAATATATTTAGCATGAATTTTTTCCCCTGTTAGTGCTCTTTTTGTTATAGGCGTTCTTCACGTGACGCATCTTTTACGCTATCGATAATGGTTTGTGTATTTTCAATTATTTGGGTCTGCATATATTGTCCTGGATGTCTGGGGTTTCTATGATTATTAGTTCGCGGGTCTGCTTGACTTTGCCCGGAAAGATGTGGACATCCCAGCATCAGCTCCCAAGAACCTTCTGCTCGGTCTCCATGCAAACTTCATCAGCAACTTCGAGAGGAAGAAGGAGAGCTATGTCAGGAGGCTTCCTTGCTATTTTCTTCTTTTCTTCCATATCACTTCCCTTGCAGGAGTACGTCATGGCCGAGCCCCTTCGTATGAGTGGCATTTACTGGTGCGCCAGTGCCATGGATGTCATGGGCAAGGTTTGTAACGAGCCTCTCTTTCTCCCCCCCCCCCTCTCTCTCTCTTCCTCTCTCTCTCTATCCCTCTGTCTTTTTTTCTCTCCCACTCTCTCTCTGCCTGATTGTTAGCTTGACTCGATGAACGGAGAAGAGATCGTGTCGTATGTGCTGGAGATGCAGCAGCCGAATGGAGGGTTCGCCCCTGCCCTCGGCCATGATGCTCATCTTCTGCACACTCTCTGCGCCATTCAGGTGGAGGGCGGGAACGGGAGATTAGAGACAGCTTCTATTTACAGCTCTTGTACATCTTTGGTGCTCTGGAGCGACTAAGCGAAGAGAAGGAAGAAGAGATCGTCGAGTATGTCCGAAGACGGCAGAATCATGATGGCAGCTTCAGTGGAGACGAGAGCAGTTAGACAGAGAAAGAGAGAGAGGTAGAGATAGAGAAAGAGAGAGAGAGATAAGCTGTTGAGATGAAGTGGACACGCGCTTCTCGCTGTGCGGCTTGGCGACGTTGTATCTTCTGAACCGGATGGAGGCCGTGGACTTGGATTCGGCCACTCGATTCATTCTCTCTTGCTACAACTCCGATGGTGGCTTCGGCACTCGCCCCACAAGTGAAAGCCACTCTGGACAGGTTTCATTACCTTTTTCAGTTCATTAGAACTATTCGTGAGAGGCAGTGGAGTTGAGGTTTATTGCTGTGTCGGGGCTCTGGCTTTGATGGGGCGCATTGACTGCATCGACAGAGACCGAACTGCCGAGTGGCTCGCCTTCAGACAATGCAACTCCAGTGGAGGACTCAATGGTTAGTCAGAGAGAAACTAGGAAGAGGCACAGAGGGAGAGGCGGAGAGAGACAGAGTGAGAGAGAGAGACAGAGAGAGAAAGAGAGAGAGAGAATGTTTGTGATCAGGTCGACCGGAGAAGCTGCCAGACGTGTGTTATTCGTGGTGGGTGCTGGCCTCGCTTGCGATCCTCCACCGTCTTGACTGGGTGAATGAAGTGAGTGTCCGTCTCTGCCGTGCTTCTTAAGCTGTCTGCTTGAGGATAAGCTGAAGGCCTTCATCTTGGCCAGTCAAGATGACGAAACTGGGGGTCTCGCAGACCGCCCGGGCGACTACCCCGACCCCTTTCACACTCATTTCGGAGTGGCTTCCCTTTCTCTCCTCGGAGATTCCCAACTCAAGCCAGTGGATGCTGTCCTTTGCATGACCAAGAGTTGTCTTGGCTCGCTCTCTCGCGCATAAAAATATTCTATTCAATATTTTTTGGTTTTACGCGTTAATTTTTTGCTACGTTTTAATTATTGTGAATTTGAAACATTGTACATTGTATATTTACATGTTTGACCTAATAAATGGGATGAAAGTCTACATAGTAGTTGAAGAACAAAAGTCTTGCTTCTTCCATTAGAGATGAGAAGGCAAAGAAGAATACGGACTGGAGATTGACTGTTATGACATTTGATGCTTATCAAGGTTGCCCAGCACTCTTGTCACTCTTCATTCTCACCTCCCATTATGTCCCTCTCTCCCCCTCTCCCCCTCTCTCCTCTCTCTATGTCCCTCTGTCCGCCCCCAAACACTGTCTACTGTAACTCCGCCCTTTCCCACCGGTGGCTGAGTAGGCGGAGGGAGATGCTTGACCGGCCAAGGATGTCTTCACCCTCTCAATCGTATGCAATAGAAGGGATGTACGGGCCCTCCGGAATGCTGGCTGGCAGTCTCTTCTCCCCTTCTCACGAACATCTCGCACCATTTGCCTGCGCCGTTCTCGCCTCGGGCTATGAGACTCCGCTACTGCAAAGCCCTGCTTTCTCTAATCTGGCGTCAGTTTCTTCTCAATATATTCTTTGGCTTTTTCCAGACAAAGTGGGATTTGAGGAGAGGCATTAATGGAGAGAGGGAGATAGAGGTATAGGATGAGACAGAGAGAGAAAGAGAGAGAGAGAATGCTGCGAAGATTGTGTGGAAGACTTGCACAACATCGAGTCGTTCCATCTCTTGCTCCTCATTCTCACCAACCCATTATCGCAGTAGAAATCTGCCACCATGCGTATCCAATTATGAACACCATTAAAGATGGAGAATAACGGAATCCAAGCGGAGAAGTGGAACTGTAAGAAATCATAGGAGACTCAGAGTGGGGAGAGAGACAGAGAGTGAGAGAGAGAGAGAAAGAGAGAGAGAACGGACGACAAGGTAGAATTTGAAAGCGTATCACCAAAATATTACTTATGATCATTAAGGATGGAAGACTTTGGAAGCGGAGGAAGCAGCAGTAAAGAGAACAAACATTCTAGACGAGGGCGAAGTCAAGACAATTCAGCTCTTCCACTCCTACGCCAATCTGGAGGGAAATCCATGCCGAGACGGTATAAGACTCCGTCCCCTCAGGTATCCCTCTCTCTCTCTCCCTCTCCCTTTCTGTCTCTCTCTCTCCATTGACTCCGTCCCCTCAGGTATCCCTCTCTCTCCCTCTCCCTCTCTGTCTCTCTCTCTCCATTGACTCCGTCCCCTCAGGTTTCCCTCTCTCTCCTTCTCCCTCTCTGTCTCTCTCTCTCTCCTTTGTCTCCTCTTTCTCTCATCTCATTCATAACATATGTAGTTTTAAAATTGCTTAAGTAAAAAAAAAAACTGTAGGTGCTCCGAAAAAGGCGTTGCGCAGCCAATGAAAGGGAGAGGAAGCGAATGAACACTCTCAACGATGCATATGAGAGGGTCAGGTTTCATCAGCTATACCTTTATCTTTCCAATCGCGAAGGCTTTATATGTAATTCGTGAATACCTCTCAATAACCCCTTTCCCTCTCTCCTTCTATTTCTCATTCCAATCCTTTCTAGCTCCGCACAATGTTGCCAGACACTGACTCTGGTCGACGTCTCTCGAAGTACGAGACCCTGCAGATGGCGCAGCATTACATCTCCGAGTTGGCGGGTCTTCTCCGACAGTTCCCTCTCTCCGGCTGCCCCTCTGCCCCTTCCTCCGTCGGTCCCTCTGCCCTCTCCTGTCCTCCGCGCTCCTCAATCCCTTCTTCTCCTTCTTCTCTTAAGATGGAATCCTTTAACCATTCCTGATCCTAACTTCTCCAACAACTTAAGCTTTTTTGTACATAAAATCTCGTCACTGTGAAGCATCCGGTTTTTTGCAACTTTGTTCTTCATGTTATAACACATATCTTCACCAGCATTCTTAATATGAGTGATATTGTTCTGCAAACCTCAAACATTTCACTGGTATGTGCTTCACCTTTATGCCCTTATTTTCAAACATATCTTATTATAAACATTTATTATGGGCTAAGACGAACTCTACATTTCTTCGTTCTTTCACTGCTTACCCTTTGCAGAATAAAAAAATGTCTTGACCAATTATCCTAATTGGATATGGCGGGAGAACGAAGTTATGCATGCAGAATGGAACAGAAGCGGAAAAGGAAGCGAATGGAATAGGGCAGGGAGAAAGAGGGAAAGCGAGAGGGAGAGAGAGAGAGAGAAAGAGAGAGAGAGAGAGAGAGAGAGAGAGAGAGAGTAGTTGATCCGAATCTCGATAGCCGTGCCAAGACAGTGCAGTCATTCATCTCTTGCCTTTGTGAGGCACCATCATCCAAAAAAAGTCTGGCGACCAGTTCACCTTTGCGCACAAGAAACGGTAAAAAAAAACGCCGTGGGTGAAAGTGGAGTGTGAGAGTAAGTGAGGAACTTTGATACAGCGAGAGAAACGAGAAAAGCAAGAAGTAGAAAGAAAGTGAGAGGACGAGAGAGGAAGAGACTGAGAGAGAGAGAGAGAGAGGGAGAGAGAGAGAGGGAGAGGGAGAGGAGAGGGAGAGGGAGAAAGAGGGAGAGGGAGAAAGAGGGAGAGGGAGAGAGAAAACGGCGGGAGAGTTGACGATGGAATCAGGACGTGGTCATACAACTGGTAGAAAAAGCATTTTTATGGCCTGAATGGGAAGGCGTTGAATGTACTGGGTGGGCCTTTCAAGGGAAGTCAAGCGAGTATATCATTTACAGTGAAAAAAAGAAGCGAAGAAATGCACATTTTGGTTAGCGAGTCAGAAAGAAGAAGAGCTTGGCCTTTCAATTTATACATGCTGACCATTCTTCCGTAGCGAATAGAGGACCTGCTTAACAGGTAATGAAAGGAGGAGATGGGAGAAGCTAATTGGCACCTCCATCCAACTCACTTCAAAGGCGGTGGGAACTGCCATTCAAGGCTGAGACACTACGGATCCCTTTTAGTGCCTTCAGAGGATCCATTCGCTTCTTTTCGCCTAACATCACATCTTGAGAAAATGAACACTCTTGAGATATTTTGGAGACTTTTCAAGTAGATGCAAGATGTATTAATTGAAGAAAGAAGATGCAGCGAAGAAAATTTAAAGGAAGTGTCTAATCTAGAATCTTACAATTATAAATGTTAGTGACAACTTTCTTGTCGAATGGAGATTCTTTCCCGTCCTCCGCGCTAATCATCGTAATCTGGCGCATTCTGCCTTCTTCTCTTTGTACTACGCCGACAGCTATTGCATATTCTTTCTTCCAGCCCGTTGGTCTAACACCCATTGCTCTCTCTTTCTCTCTCTCCCTCTCACTCTCTCTCTCTTCTCTATCTCTCTCCCCTCTCTGTTGCTTTTTCTCCTGCAAAGGTCATGACCAGTGCATGCGCGGCCGCTCAGCTGCTTCGTGCGGTTGTTGCGGCATCAAATGAGGCCGAGAGTCACATGCCGCCACATTCACTTCTTGTTAATTGCTGCCCAAGGATTGCTGGCAAGCCAGAGAGAGAGGGAAAGGGGGGAGAGACAGGGAGAGATACAACGTAAGATAGTGAAGTAGTGAGGTGAGGGAGGGAGGGAGAGAAGGGGGAGAGGGGGAGGGAGAAAGATGGAAATGGGGGATGGAGAGACCATAGAAAGAGAATGGGAGACTGAGAACGACGGTTTGATGAAGAGAAAGTAAGAGAAGGTATAGAAAGTCTTACCGTAAAATAGTACCTCGGGGTACTATTACGAAGGGGTGGGCACTAGATCAAGCTGAGGTATTAGACTGTTAGGGGGGGGGGTACTTTTGGAGGGTGAGGTTTTATTAAGGGAGGGGTACTAATAGAGAAAATACGGTATGCAAAACGATAGCATATATAACTATGTACATAAATAGAATATAAGTTCCCATAATGTTAGTCTAGAAGTACTCGGGCTTGGAAACGCAAGGGATGACGCGGATGATGATAAGTAGAGAGGAAGAGAACAGTTAAATCTTTCTCTCTCTCTCTCTCAGTTTCGCTCTCGCTCTCTCTCTCTCTCTCTTTCTCAGTTTCACTCTCGCTCTCTCTCTCTCTCTCATTAATTCTCTCAGTCTTCTCCTCTCTTTCGTCTATCAAATGTCATCAGTAGAGTTCTTTCACAACAGGCTAACAGAATTCAGCGAATAATGCCGCCAAATGATGACCATGCCATTGGATGTTGCATAGTCCTAGAACCCATTGGCAAATTTTTCTACGTCTTCCTCTCTCTCTCTCTCTCTCTCTCTCTCTCTCTCTCTTTCTCTCTCTCTCTCTCTCTCTCTGTCTCTCTGTCTCTCTTTCTCAACTTTCTCTCTCTTTCTCTTTCTGCTTTCCTCTCCACAAATTTCTCTTGCCTTTTCTCTCTCTATTTTTAGCCCTCTTGTCTCCTTTGCACTCGTAATGTCCTCACTCTACCCGCATCATGTTCTTTCTCTGTTCTCCTGCGCTTTCTCACAATTGCACACCCTCTCATATCATCATTTTCTAGTTTGTAGTTTGTGCTCTCTCTACCCGATCTCTCATGGTTCTTTCTTCTATTTCTCTCTCTTTCTCCAACAATTCGATCGATTTGTCCTTTTCCCCTCTCAGCCTCGCACACCTTTTCATCCGAGTTGTTATTTCCATTTGCTCTTTTCTTTTCTCATGCAGTTGTGGTTTTGAGGCTGCAATGTACACAACTCCATCTTTACTCTAAACTCCAATCTCGAATTTTTCGCTAATTTTTAATAAATTCTTTAAGAAATAATGTGAATTTTTGTAGAGCACTACTGTGTAGAAAGAAAAGGAAAAGAGTGCTAGATGTCGAAATAAAGTGGCAATGCCTAAAGGAGGAAGCGAAATAAAAGGAGAGATGGATATCACGGAGTCTCCGGCGCCATCCTCAACGGACGGTTCCTCCACTGCGATCTGCGACATCTGCGGAGACATCTCGGACGGCCTCCACTTCTCAGTCTACACTTGCAGGTTCATCCCATCGAAGACTCCACTCCCACACTTCTTCCTCTTTCTCTTAGAGCGTGCGCGGCCTTCTTCCGCCGAACGGTCTCGCTCAAGTTGGACTACACTTGCCGAGCAGAAGGAAGATGCAGCATAGACAAGTGTCAGTTCACTCTTCCTTCCCTCGTCTCTCTCTCTCTCTCTCTCTCTCTCTCTCTATCTCTATTTTCTGTCTTTTTTCCTCTTTATTTCTCTCTCTCCCCCTTCTCTCGATTCTCTCTCTCTCTTTTTATCTTTCTCTCCCTCTTTCTCTCCCTCCCTTCCTCTCTCTTTTTCTCTCTCTCCCTCTCTCTCTCTCTCTCTCTCTCTCTTTCTTTCTCTTTCTCTCTCTCTCTCTCTTTCTTTCAATCTCTCCTTTTTTCTTCTCCTCCCTCTTTTCATCTCTATAATCTTTCTAGCCGCCCGCAACATGTGTCGTTCTTGTCGCTTCCAGAAGTGTCTCTCAATGGGAATGCAGACCGCAGGTTATCAGGCACACCAGATTATCTCTTCGTATATACAATACAAGCTTAAGGATGTAGTGGCATAGAATGACTTTCCCAATCATTCCATGCAAAAAGTCAAGTGTTCGGTTGAATGCCTCCTTCCGTCTTTCTTCAATACGTCCTTGTTAAGCAGTGCAACAGTCGCGAGATGGAATTGGTAAGAGAAAGGACACGGGGGGAAAGGACCGTAGTCTGGTGGTGAAGAAGCCAATGGCGGTGGATGCCGCAATGCCAGGTCGGCCGTCGTCCTCCGAGGGATTCTACCGTAATCTCGCAGACGCCCCCGCCCTGCCCTCATCGTCCTCATTCTACACTCCCATCGCCACCAATTTTGCACAATTGGTAATGATAGTTTTCGTTTCTGTTAATTTAAGCACAGAAAATAATAGATTGTTTTGAGCATCTACAAAGTGCGTTCGCTCCAGTGAAGGAAACGATGAAACTTCTCCCGAAGATGCACGAAGGTTATCTTCTTCTTTCCTCAGATTAACACTCAAGCTTACCGTATTCCTTTCTTCCAGGATACAATCACTTCCTTTCAATCCGCAAGGCTACGCACTCTCTGGTTGAGAACGACAGCCTCACTCAAATGTTTCAGAAGCCCGAATTTGTCAGTTTAGTTTGCTAAATTTCGAGTTTTGAATATTGATGGGTGTAAATGTAAATAAATATACGTACATACATATTTTACAATGTTTTATTTCAGTCTCTTCGGATGAGTAATTTTGAGTCAGCGAAGAAAGTTTGCCAGATGGAGGCCCACCTAGTCACAGACATAATCAACAATTACTTCCCTCCATTCTACGACCTCCCGTTTTCTGAGAAGGTTCTTTTCTAAATGCAAGTCTTCATTTCTGTTCACCTATGTCGTACTTGAGTACATTTGATCGAATCTTTGTGAACATGGGTTGATTATCTAAAAACAATATGTATTTATTGTGAATTCATTATACATACAATATGGGTCTAAATTCTATTTCAGGTCTTGTTATTCAAGAATTTTTTCTGTTACCTCTCGCATACTGATCGTGCATACCAGTCCTACAAAAACTTTGGATCTGAGCCAGGTGAGAAAGTAAAGAGAGACAGCGGGATTCTGATCAGATGAAGATGGAGAGATTGAGTGAGAGAAATGAGGGACGGAGAGAGGTGAGAGAAGCGGAGACATTGAGAGAGAGAAAGGGAGAAGGAGAGTGAGAGAGAGGGAAACGAGGGACGGAGAGAGGTGAGAGAAACAGAGACATTCTGAGAGAGAAAGGGAGAGAGAGAGAGAGGAGTGGAGGAACCAGAGTCTAAGTCATTGAAGATGACGACCGGCTAATGATGCCCGATGGTGGATACATTAAGTTGAGCGACCTCGAGAGTTTCTACAAAAATGCTAAATCGGTTAAAGCTTCGCCACAGGAAGCCGCTAAGTTTGTTTATTTTCGCCTGCAGTGTTAATTATTACGTTGATCTTTCTTTGGTTTCCTAAGAATAACTAATTCTCCTTCAAGCATTTTCCGCCCTGCGATGCAATACATCCTTGATGTTATCATTGGCCACATGAGGCGGATAAGACTGTCTGAACTGGAGTACATCGCCTTGCTTGGGCTCTTCCTCTGGAATGAATGCGTCAATGGACTACAGCCAGACACCATCCGAGTCGTCCACCAGACACAGGTCTCTCTCTTTTCTCTTACTTTTTATTGTATCTCTCCGCTTTTTATTTCGTATCTCTCTCTCTCTTCACTTTTTTTCGTATCCCTCTCATCACTTTTTCTTTCGTATCTCTTTCTCTCCCTCTCTCTCTCTCTCTCCTGTTTACTTTCGTCTCTTTTTCTCCTCTTTTTCTCTCGAATATCTTTCACCCATTTTTCATTCGTTTTTTTTCATTCTATCTGGTTTTTCTATTTTTTTTTATATCTTTCGATGTTTTTCCTTTTACTTCTCTCTCTTTTCTTTCGTGCCTCTCTTTCCTCTTTTTCTTTCATATCTGTCTCGCTTTTCTTTTTTTCATGTATCTCTCCTCTTTTCCTGTAGTATTTCTCTCTCCCTCTCTCGCTCTCCCCTTTTTCTTTCATATCTCTCTCCTATGTTCCTTTCGCATCTCTCTCGTCTTTTCTTCTCTCTCACACTCTCTCTCATCACTATTGTCTCTTTCCACCTCACAGGCCAACATCTTCAACGACTTGCACGTCCACTATCGTCAACTAGGCCTGGAGCAATCTCAGATCACAACTAAAACTGGTCTTCTCATGATGTTGATGCCTAAGTTGACGGTTTGTTTTACCAGAAATATGTATATGTAGCAAAAAAAATTGAGACTTTCCTACCTGGTTTTAATATTTCACATTGTTGTACATGAGGAAACTCTTGCAGAGATCCGTTGTGATGATGAAGGAAAACTTCGAATTGGCTGAACTCTTCAATATCTTTGAAGCAGATATTTGCTGCAAGAGTTTTAAGAATGCCACCGTTGATTGAACACGACTTCTGTATATTAAATGTCATTCTGAGCTTGTGTTTCGTGAAGAGCATAAATATGCTAGGAAAGATGAACGCGCCAATTTCGAGACTACCATAACATTTTCATTTTTTCAAGAAATGAACAGTAATCACTCTGGTTTTAATTGAAGGAAACAAAAGAGAACAACCTTTGATATGTGAAACAGGGCGCGTCTTCCATGCCTTATCAGTTGTTACTTCCTCGTCATTACAACATTCTAGTTTCTCAACAAATAGAAGCTGGAAAAGAGGTTACAATGATTTGACAGAAGTCACAGGCAGAACACAAAATAATTTCATGCTTGAAATACATAAAAAAAAGTGTAAGGTCAGCACAACTGTATTGCATAATTCATTCAACTCTTATCTCTTAATACGGCACGCAATACATGAAAAAGTGCCAGTTTCATTGATATTTCATTCTTAACTTTGCCATCTCAGATATGCCAGGTATCTGACGATTGTGAGATGGCAAAGTTCAGAATGAAGATATCAAGGAAACTGGCACTTTTTCATGCATTGCGTGCTAATGCCACTGCCCTTGTTTCCATTCTCCTCAGAGGGAGACTGACCATTTCACGAAATAAACACAGTCGTGTCCGGCTTCCCTCGTTTTCCGCATTTCCGTGTTACCTGGCAAGTAACATAACTCTACCCTTCAAAAACTCAGCAGAGGAGTTGATATTTCCTTAGACGATACGAGCTCAATACGACATAGACATCCCACATGAAAATAAATTTGGAAATATGTTTATTCGCTTGTTTTCTGAATATCATAGTTTAGCAGAAACCAGGACATCAGTTTATCTTCTATAAGTGCCCACTTCTTGGTTTACTGCTGTGACGTCATTAAATGGTGAATTGAGCGACAAAGGTATAAAAGGCAGATAAGAGACACGCTGCTTTTGTTAGCTCGAGAGAAGAAAGAAGGAGAGATCGGAGATGGGCGGCTTCTTCTCTTCTGGCTCTCTTTTCATTCTTCTACTTTCACTCTCCTCTGCTGCCAAGATTCCTTCTCTTTCTTCGGCCATTCTTCAATCACAACCACTCGCCGAATCGCACAATAATAAGGAATACTACTGAACTTTGCTTTTCTTTATGAAACTGTCCTGACGATTCCACATGGTCTGATTTATATGAAATTATTTGCAGGGGAAGCCTTCGCTCTCATGTGGACTTTGTACAGTAATCGTAGACACTGTACGATACATGATTTCGCAGGAAAAGGACGAGGCGGCCATTGACGAATTCCTCAGGCACTCATTATTACTTTTAAGAGATTCAGCGAACCATGGGGGAGAAAGACATTTCGAAGGACACTGACAGCAAGAAAAGCAAGAGAGTGAGAGGAAGAGATTTTGAGTTTTGACAAAGCAGAGAACACTGAGAGTCGGACAATATTCCAGGAGAAGCTGTATAACTCTCAATATAGAGCAGAAGCATGTTTGCGATACAATCATCAAGGCTTTTTCTGTTCGTTTCGATTTGCAAATTTACTGACAGTTTGTTCTCTTTTTCAATGTTTCACCTTTTCCGAGCTCGAAAAGGTATTCTAACGGGATTGAAGTTTTTGAGTTAAGAATGAAGCGTACTTCGTCCTGGAGAGAGCGCTTTTCACACCAGAAGAGATCTGCGGAATGTTCCTTCCCGACTGCGGAACTCCCGTGAACCCTCTACACATACAATGGCCCCTCGACATTCCGAAGGCAAAGCCACCACTCAGGCCATGGCCAGTGATTCCGGTTAGAGAAGGAATGAGAGAAGGAGATCAAAGAAAGAGATCAGGAGGGAAAGCCAACGGTGCGCGTGCTACATCTCTCTGACATCCATGTGGACCGTGACTACGCGGAGGGCTCCGAGGCAGACTGCCAGAGGGACAACTGGCTCTCCAGCTACGCTCTCTGCTGCAGGAACTACCCCGACTCTACCGCATCAGGCATCTTTCTCTGTGAATACTTTTCATCTACAGACAATTGTATTTGCAGAGAAAGTGAAATATCCGGCAGGGAAATGGGGTTCTCCCTTCAACTGCGATATTCCCTTCCGTACCTTTGAGAGTGCCATCCAGTACATTGCACAGACCCAAGTCAGCATCTTCCTTCTCTTTCTCGCCCTCTCAATGGTGTAGAAGTTGAAGACGAAGCTGGACTGGGTCATCGTGACGGGGGACAAGGAGGCCCATGACATGTGGGACTACACGAAGGAAAAGACGGAAAAGAACATCGCCAATATCACTGAGACTCTTCTCCACTACTTCCCCGGAGTGAAGATCTACGAGGCAGTTGGAAACCACGAGGGCGTCCCCATGGATGCGTCAGTCTTCTTTATTCCATATTCATAATCTAGAGAAACATGGTTATGTTCAATTGTAACTCCTCTCTAGAATGGCACCACACACAATGGAGCAGTACGACACGCGAGGGCCGCAGTGGCTCTATGACCTCCTCGCAGAGAAATGGTCCCAGTGGATCTCTCCCGAAGCACAGCTCTCAGTCAAATTGTTAGTTCATAGTATAGTATGTCTCCCCTTCTCTCTCTCTCACTCTCTCTCGCTCTCTCTCTCTCTGTCTCTGTCTCTCTCTCTCTCTTCCTCTGTCTAGGTCTCTCTCTCCCTCTCTCTCGGTCTCTCTCTCCCTCTCTCTCGGTCCCTCTCTCTCCCTCTCTCTCGGTCCCTCTCTCTCACTCTCTCTCTCTGTATCGGTCTCTCTCTCTCTACCTCTGTATCGGTCTCTCTCTCTCTCTCGGTCTCTCTCTCTCCCTCTGTCTCGGTCTCTCTCTCTCCCTCTGCCTCGGTATCTCTCTCTCTCCCTCTGTCTCGGTATCTCTCTCCCTATCTCTCTCCCATCTTTTTTTCTTTTAGCCGCGCTTCGTATGTAGAGTATCCCCTGCCAGGACTGAAGCTGATCTCTCTCAATACGATCTACTGTTCTACATTCAACTTGTTTGGTCTATTTCATATTTTTTAAGCAACTGATGTCTTATCAGAGCTGATATGATTTGATTGCAGTTATCTTTACATAAACCAAACGGATCCAGACGGGACTCTAGCATGGCTGGTCGAGCAGCTTCTGGACTCCGAGGAGAGAGGAGAAAAGGTCTGTGATGACACTACGAAATACAAATTTATCCTTGTAAAATACAAATAGAAGTAAACTTCAATCCATTGGACCCAGTAAGACCGAACTCTATTCTCTTTTGTCCATGCTCCTGTGACAACATTCTAGCCCCAGTCATCACTTTCAGGCGCTCTTCATATCTGAACTTTAGTAATGCACCAATCATCACTGATTTAAATGGAAATAACTCAACCATACTAGGATATTCCCGACTTCTGCAAACCTTTTAATATGCGTATCTTGAAGACTTGTCCTCAACGAGCACAAGCACATTACAATGTTAAAAACATATGTACTTTTCTACCAGTAAATCGATCCTTCATCAATGTCATTAATTTCTATTTTAGGTTCACATAATCAGCCATATTCCAGCTGGGGACAACTACTGCCTAAAGGGATGGGCGCACAACTTCTATGAAATTGTTAATCGGTGATCAACATTCTCATATAGATTTCCATAACAATGTCTTACTTATTCTAGTTTCGAAAACACGATAGCTGGACAATTCTATGGCCACACGCATAACGATCACTTTGAGGTGAGCTGAAGGAGTTCACAGTTGAGGATGCCACTCTTTCTGTTCAGGTGTATTATGAAGACTCCAATCCATCCGGCAGGCCAACTCACTTCAACTTCATTTCTCCATCGGTGACAACTTATACAGACAACAACCCCTCCTTCCGCATCTACACAATAGACGCAGGCTATTACGGAGCTACTGCCGTCAGTCCTCACTTCCACGGTTCATGACTATGAAAAGTCTTCACTAGAAATAAGCTTCATCTTGCTCAATGATAAGAATATCGCAGACGGTCAAAGATGCTGAGACGTACTCAGCCGATGTGGCTGAAGCAAACGAAAGTGGCCGGGATCTCGAATGGAAACTTCTCTATTCCACGAAGGTACGGTATCCATCGCATCGTGGGTGTGACCTATTGTATTCCACTCAGGAAGCATATGGAATGAAGGATCTGTCACCGGCATCATGGCACAATCTGATTGAGAGAATGAGCATGGATCCTACCCTCTTTCGCTCCTTTCACCAGTCAGTTCAGAGGGGAAGGGAGCGGGAGAAGCAGTCGCATATCGAGATGCTGCAGACACTACTACCGCCGGACAGACTACGAAGTGGAGTGTTGGGAGGAGGAAGAGTGCCGCAAGAAGTACATCTGCCCCCTCCGGGCTGCCAAGAGTTACGAACTCGACCACTTCTGCACTTAGAAGGAGCCTTTTCGTTACTATTCAACTCTCTCAGTCTCCTGCTTTTTTCTCTTCCCTCATTAGTTATTTGGTTTGACAAGAACTCATCTATTCATGATTTCATATTGTCTGTTCACTTACCGACATACAGTTCAAAACCACTCACAATCAGACTGCATTCCATGTTATTTCATTGCTCATGCTTCCAGCAGTTTACATCCCGTTTTCATTATCAACGAGTACAAGATAAGAACGAGGAAAATACGGGAAAATATATATTCATTTTTGAAATTACGAATATTTGATAAAGGTGGAATATTTGTTCTTTTTAATATTTGGTTTGAAATATTTGTGCCCGAAAGCGAGTAGAAATAGAGGAAAGTGAACGAATACACGTAGCGAATAACAAAAGAATAACTAGTGAGAGAGTGGGTATAGAAAGAGAGAGCGAGCGAGAGAGAGAGAGAGAGAGAGAGAGAGATTGAGAGATGATAGAATGAAGGGATGGCTATGAATGGAAACTTAAAGCTAAGGCTGGAAACTAATGAGATGGAAGTGTGGTGCAGAAGCGAGGAAAGTACAAGAAGGGATGGCGGAGACAGGAACGGGGACAGCCCCTGGCTAGCACGCTCTCCGTGTTCGCTTCGCCCTCTCTTTGCACTTTCACGGCGTGCCAGTCAGGGGCATGGCCCTTAGCTGAAAACGGCTCGAGTAGAGAGCAGAGTGAAATGAGAGAGTGCAGACATCCAGAGTATTACTCGTAATCTCTCCCCGTCTCTGTCTCTTCTCTCGCGTGTCCCACTGACCGCCTTCCCTCCTCCCGCAGGGGCAAGAAAAAGAGAGAGAGAGAAAGAACGGCCGTTCATTACTTCGTCGGTTGTTTGAACTCCTCGCTGCTCCTTCCTTCTCTTTCCCTCCTTTCTGTGCTCAGTCGGATGTTGCCGTCGTTAATATCGTGTAATAGATGTGCTTTCAATTGTTATCATACAATGAAACGCCAAATTAGGCTCCGCTTAGATAACACGCCATGTTCTTCATTCCAACAAATTTTTTTTCGTCACGGCTTAGCCATCTTTCACATCTCTCACATGCTCTCAGCATCTGTCTCTGTCTTCCTCTCACGCTCTCTTTCCTTGTCTCCCTCTCTAATTCTCTCTGTCTCTCTTTCTATCTCGTTACGTGCAATTGTCACCTCGCTTAGTAAACAACTCTCTGGCAGACTGAACGCTTTTTTCTAGGCAGAGCCTTAGCTGGGTGATGGAACCTCTGCGTGCAGCAACAGTGCGCCGCACTACTCGTCAAGGTGAGTTATGAGAGAGAGCGAGACAGAGAGAGAGAGAGAGCGAGATGAGTGAAGAGAGGGAAAAGAGAGAGAGAGAGAGTGAAAGAGAGAGAGAGAGAGAGAGAGAGAGCGATGAGAGAGGGGAGAGAGAATTGCCTCTGGTAGATTAATTGTAATAATTGTATTTGCAGGAATGACGAGTGGTGTGAAAGGGCGGAAGGGCTAAGGCTAAGTTCGGGAGAAGTTCGCTCGCTCTGGGAATCTTTGAATGTGCGATGACTGACTCGATCGCCTTTGATTCTCTTCAACTTTGAACCAACCTCTAATGTCTTTCTCCAACCAGTTACCACTGCCACTTCGATAGTTTCTCTCATTCTATCTCATCCCCCCTTTCTCACTCAGTCTTTCAACCTCTCCGTACAGCAAAGGCGGAACAGGCGCAGGCCGCCAGCGCACTGCTTGTTCCTTCTGGAAGAGAAAGGTCTAAGGGTCGGCTGATACCCCCCCCCCCCCCCCTGAAGACCTCAGAAGACCCCTCTCTCCAGATTGTATGCGCAGTCTCGCATGGTCGCATTGTACTGGAGGACTATGTCATAACAAATAAAGCTGCAAAAACCAATTCGATCTCCGACATGGACATTCAACGAGAAAATAGTAGAACGTGAAGGGATGTCTGTTGATATGTTTGATGTTGAAACAACAAGGAGTGTGAACAGGACAATGACATATACGAGTACAAAAGGGTAGAAAGTCAGCCGGAATCAAGGAGCCTGCCGGTGGTCACCAGTGACGGCTTCCAATTTGACGCTTTCCCTAGGGAGCTAACCTATCATTGCAAGTGTTCTATTTGCCAAAGACAACAACGACGGGCTGACTTCGTCGTCCAAGAACTCTTGAACCAGAAAACTCTTACTTGAAGTGCTCCACTACTGTACCGAAATTCGCACAAAATGTGCACCATCCATCAAAAATGATACGCGTATTAATTTTTTTAACTGAAATTTAATTAAGTAATTTTTGCTGTTATTGACCTTGTTTTCTATTTAAAGGATTACTGTCTTATTAGCCTGCACGTCTACATATTTTTTGCCGAAATTTGTATACATTATTTTGGTGTGATGGATTGTGAATAATCGGTCGAATGAAAGTGTGTGGTGAAGATCATTGTCTACTGTTGACGTGGGTTGAACAGGGAAGAGAGAGCGCATCGAGCTGGTTCTTTCCTGCATGACACATGTCGAGGGCTCACTAATTGAAGTGGACACTGCGAGTGCTCCATTCCCTACTCTGCACGCCCCTCGCAGCTCCACTCCCATCAGCATCATGGATTCCTTCGGCAGCGCCGCTGTAGACATTGACATGGTTGCTGCTGCATTTCTCATTCCTCATTCTTCCAGTCAAGTGTCGCTTTCTTTAGCTGGAGAAGGAGATCGCGGCAAAGGAAGAAGCTCGTCGCGAGAGAAGCGAACTGAATGGATCGATTGCCGGCATGGCGCCTCCTCCGCGCCGCTCCACCCTTCAGGATGTGGATCTGCACGCGGAACTCGACACCCTCGATGAGCCCATCTGGGATACAATCGTTCGTTACGGGTCTTCTTTCCTTCTTTCGTTCTCTTCGCATTTCTGGTATTGCGTCTGTGCATTGAAAACATACTTTATGCATGTTACATTTGCTCAAGTTTAGAAGCGTGATCTGAAGACCGTGGGCGAGAAGCTGGCGCAAGTTATCGTGCCCAAGACTGACAGGAAGCAGCTTCTCAAAGACTGGGATCTCTGGGGCCCTCTCTTCATCTGCGTGGCACTTTCCCTTCTTCTCCAGGTATTTTTGATATATTCTTTTGCGGAGACTTATTTTTCTCCAGTGTTGCGACATCAGGTGTTGATAGATATACAGTGTTTGAATAGATCCCCAATTTTTATATATTTCCAGCAGTTTTTAAGTCAATTATGGTTTTAAAAGTTGGTTATATGCTGGGAATTCATACCTCTGTTCTTTTGTGTATATTCCTGTGAAACAACTTGCGGGCTGTTCGTATATCCTAATGTGGAAATTTATCTAAAACAAATTTGAATCATTTACTTACTCCCACCCAGAGGTGCAAAGTGGCCGGGCCGGCCACTTTGCACCTCTGGGTGGAATAAATGCTCATTAGCACGAGCATGAAAAAATTCTGAATATCAAAACAATTTGTAACTCGTCGGAATTTTTCAAAAATTGGGCTTAAACGGGCCCACGGGCCGGGCCGGGCCCAAAATTCTAAGGCCCGGAAATGGATCGGGCCGGGCTGGCCGAGTCTTGGGGCCCGACGGGCCGGGCCGGCCCAAAATTTTTGGGCCCGTTAGCACCTCTGCTCCCACCCTAAGTTGAAACAAGTTCAGGAAAAAATTGGTTGAGACTTGGCCATAGGAGTTATTTTGACACGGGGAACACGAATATATCTCTAATTTTTAACTTTAATATCATTAGGAAGAGCTGCAGTAACTTAATCTTAGATAGCATTGTGAACCTTACTCCCTTCCACCATTTTCCCTCTATCTTGCACATATCTTGCTGGGTTTTTTTTTACTTTGTTTTTACTCATATTGATAAAATCCGACAAACACGGTTTACAGCATACTTGCTGTAACTTCCGAAACCGAGACAAAGGCAAAATAACCCCCTTCGGGAGATTCACCACGAGATCTGAACTAAAACTTATTGTTCGGAAAAGGTATCATAACTTTTTAAATGAAGTCCGACCTAAAAATGAATGTTATCTTCGTGTTCGCCATGTCAATCAACCCATCTGAGTCGTCGTAGTCATAAATTCTTTTTCTGCTATTTTTTCGACCATGGGTAGCGAATTAATGTCCAATTCGGTGTCTGGCGAAGAATGTTCTTGTGTCAGGGCGGCGGTGGGAGTGCGGAGACAGCCCCGCAGTTCACTCAAGTCTTCACCATCACATTCTTCGGCGCGTGCGTGGTAACGATGAACATCAAGTTGCTGGGCGGGAAGATATCGTTCTTCCAGTCTCTTTGTGTCATTGGCTACTGCCTCCTCCCTCCAACTCTCTCAGCCTTTCTCTGTGTCACTTTCCTCCGTTTCTCATTCTTCCTCCGTCTCTCGCTCACTGCTCTCTCCTTCCTCTGGGCCACGTACTCTGCCATGGGATTCCTGTCCGGCAGTCAGCCGGAGAAGCGGAAGATTCTCATTGTCTATCCTATTTTCCTCTTTTATTTCGTGGTGAGCTGGTTGATTGTCCTCCACACCTAATTATGGTGTTCTGGACTGTTTACTGGGTAAATTGTTTAATGTGATATATACTAATTTATTCCTTTCCATTTCGAGAAGAGTTTTCTTTCTTTTTCATTTATATCCGAGTGGAAGTTCTTTAATCTGATGCGGGCTGAATATTTGTGCCGCATCCAGTTGTACTAATTCTTTCTATTTTCTGTAGTGGCGGATGTTTGTTTAGTGTAAATAAACATTATTAATTTTTTTTTTCGTCTGGGTATGAGTGTGATTGGGTGCTGGCGCCCCCGTATGACTATCGTTTGGACGCCTTCTTTGATTTGAAGTTCCCGCTTGTCTGATGGTGCGTTGCGGTTGAAAGGTCACGCGTCGCGGTTGGCTCTCTGCCTTAGCTGGGTCTACATAGCTGTTGCACACTTCGTGTACTCTCGCTTCGTGGTTGTCGTCTTTTGAAGTTAGTTGGGTGTTTCTGTCGGTATTTGGATTGAGATGTCATCAATGATCCTTGTTAGTGTTAGAAGTGATAGAATGGTTGGATTGTAGCTGGTTTCTCCATCTTTTGTGGCATATGAACAGTTTTAGAGGACCGCTCGAGTCTATGTGAGCCGTGCTAGTGGTTGCTTAGAGTCACGGAATAGGAGTGACGGTCGACTCTAGCCAAGGAGGATTAGGCACAGCCTGTGACCAGTAGCCTTGCATCATGATTAAGACTGAAGTTAGTTTAGGCGAGACATGTGGATCACGATTTTAATCGGGTTGTAAGAGGTATTCTTGTTATCTGTTGAGTTTTAGACCTTAGCTTCACACATATACTGATCCCGTAGCGAAAACTGAGCTATAGGTATGTTGAGTAGTTAAAAACAAAACAGGATACAAATGGAAATGACGTGGACGGCAAGGACGAGCACCTCTCAAGCGAGCCCTCCGAGCCAGAACACTTCCGCAAGCTCTTCATCGGCGGATTGACTCCCGCGACTACCGAAGATGTTAGTGTTTTCCATCAATGATTCGAATAGAAAGTCTCAAAGTTCTTTCAGTTTGTTTGAATTGTTATTGAATGATGAAGATATGTGTCAAGTTATGAAGAAAATCCTCATATCTACATTTTGTAGGTAATGCGGGAGTTTTACGGAAAGTGGGGAGACGTTGTGGATGTCGTCGTGATGCGAGATCCGCACACTAAAAGATCCCGTGGATTTGGATTCGTCACTTACGCGACCAAAGCTCAGGTATGCAATCGAGCAATTTCATTCTCCTCGTGCTTCATTTCTCTGTTTCCCATTCTTTCCCTTTGATTGTTAGGTGGACGAATGCATGAGCAATCGGCCCCACGTCGTGGACAGCAAGACGGTGGATCCGAAGAGAGCCGTTCCCCGAGAGGCCTCCTCCAAAGGAGAGGCCAATGTCTCTTCCAAGAGACTCTACGTCTCTGGAATACGCGATGACCACACTGAGCAAATGTTCCAGGTATGAGCTAATTTCATTCTCTTTAGAATATGATAAGAGCGGTTTGTTTTTTTTAGCAAAATTATTTTGATGCTTTAAATGACGAAACATTCGTTGCAGGAGTATTTCTCGAAGTTTGGACCGATAGAGAAAGTGGACATTGTGACGGACAAGGCAACGGGCAAACGACGAGGATTCGCATTTGTGAACTTCACCGATTACGATTCGGTGGACCAGTGCATTCTCCTGAAGACGCACACTGTCAATGATCATCGGTGTGATTGCAAGAAAGGGCTGACGAAGGACGAAATGAGCAAGGTCAGGAGAGACACTTCTACTTCTCTCTTTCTTCTCATTCTTCTTGCTATTTCATTTAGGCCCAGCAAGCAGAGAGAGAGAGGGCGGAGAGAGCTGGACGGTCACGTGGATTGGGAAGAGGCTCAGGAGGACCTTCCATCTCGGGGGCCAGTGCCTGGACTGGCCAAGGATGGGGAGCGCCTAGCAATGGAGGAGGTTCTTTCCGGGGTGGACCTGCTCAAGGAGGAGGATGGGGAGAGCCGAGAGGGGGAATGGTACCTGCTGGAGGAGGATACGGAGCAGGGGGAGGGGGGTACGGTGGATATGGGGGTAGTGGAGGTGGATATGGAGGGGGAGGAGCAGGCTATGGGGGAGGCATGGGAGGAGGGGGGCAAGGGGGTTGGGGAGGAGGGGAATCATGGGGAGGACAGCAAGGGGGAGGAGGATGGGGACAGGGTGGACAGCAAGGATGGGCCGGGCCAGGTCAGCCTGGAGGGGGATGGGGCAGGGGCTACTAAAGTATACTTTGACAAGGGAATCCAACTAATTTCGTTTTGATATAAATCACTTGTTAAATGAGGGCGACCTAACAGTTTTATTATTTTAGTTACCTATCGTCCAACGACCTCTTTAATGTCCATACAGTTCGTAGTGATTCGTTATTAATATTCGAACATATTCCTGCTTGCTGATTATAATATGTTTACACACGAGATGAACTATTTATGTTATAATTACTACTTTGAACCCGCAATAGTAGACATCGAAATTACATATTATACAGGGTGAAGAGGCTCTGTACTTTTACATATCTGGGATTGTGATGCGCAGAAGAGAAGGGCGTGGTTGAGGAGAAAGCGAATCAGTGAAGGGGAGGGATTCATTGTTGAGGGTACTGGCACTGTTGTAGCCATCTGGGAGATGAAGACTGCAGGAGGAGAGAGAGGATGAGGAAAGAGACGCAGAGTGAGAGAGAGGAAGCACGAACTGCAAACGAGGACGGGCAAG
>CALZFC010000087.1:497500-525000 GCA_945643635.1 Allodiplogaster sudhausi
TACATGCACTGCTAAGGCACCCACCACCTGAAAGGGGCGAAACTTTAAGGTGAGAGGGATAGCGGAGAGAGAGAGAGGGGGAAATAGGAAAGCAGAGAGGGAGAAAGAGAGAGAAAGAGGGAGGGAGAGAGGGAGAAAGAGAGGAGCGAGAGAGGGAGAGGGAGGGAGGAGAGAGAGAGAAAGGCAGGGCAGGAAGAGGAAGAAATGTCGACCGTTGCAACCTAAACTTTTCGTACCGTCAAAGGGAGACTCGGAAGGGATGGCAAGGAGAGAATGATTGGACTGGCTCACGCTTATTATATCTAGCTATATGCGTAATCTGACAGGACCGGCAATAGCCAGAAAGCAGCAACCATTGGGCATTCTTTCTTTCACTCTTCCTCTCTCTCTCTTTCTCTCTTTCGCTCTTCCTCTCACTCTCTTTTTCTCTTTCGCTCTTCCTCTCTCTCTTTCTCTTTTTTTTTCTCTCTCTCTCTCCTCTCGCCTCTCTGTATTTCACCCTCATTGTCTCTCTGAGTGCTAATCCATTTCTGTTTCTGCATAAGTCTACAATTCCACAATGTCTCTCCTCCCTGTTTTCTGTTTCTCTTTCCCTCACTTTTTTCTCTTGACCTAAATCGCATCTGGAGCCCGGATTGTTTAGGGCGGTATTCAGCTCAAATTCCACATCTTTAATAGCTTTGGTCAGCCACTGAAGAAATTATCACGTTTAATTCTCATTTTTCTTAAATCGAATTTGGATAATAAAAATTTGGACACTCTCTTGCTTCAAGATAACAGTCGAGTGCATTTTGATCACTTCTTCAGCTTTTGTTTTTGCATTTTTGGGTAATCTCACAATCAGACACTCTATGTACAGTACAGCCCAGCGGCGAGGGTCAATTTTATGTTGGCTATGGCGGCCGCGGCCAAATGGGTCAATTCTATATTGGCTATGGCGGCCGCGGCCAAATGGGCCAAGCGGAATATCTCACTGTGGACATTTTTTTAAGGCAAATCACATGTCAATTTGAAATCCCTGATCCCGCTAAAACAAATCTTGAAAATTTGTGAAATTAGCATATGGAATATAACGTATGGCAACGTTGTTTTATCCTTGTAGCATGTACTACTCCTTCCAGTAACATCTTATCGTTTCTGCATTCTATGCTCCTCGCTGCATTTAAAGATGTTAAACCATGAAGAATGTTATGAATGTAGAAGATTCCCTTGAAAAACTATTTGCCTCCATGGTAAAATATTGTGACTGGAAGAGAGGAGAAGGGGAAGGCGAGAACGGCAGATGATAATTGCGTGGAATGGAAAACGCCGTGTTGAGTTTCGCCAGTGTTTACACTTTGCATTCCATGGTTCCGTGTAGAGTGATCGAAGAAGGGAATGGGATTGAAGGAAGGCGGAAGTGGTTTGGAGGAAGGTGGGAAAGAGACAGCGAGAGAGAAAGAGAGAAAGAGAGAGAGAGAGAGAGAGAGAGAGAGAGAGAGGGAGGGAGGGAAAAGGCAAAGAGAGAGGAAGAGAGAGAGAGAGGGAGGGAGGGAAAAGGCAAAGAGAGAGGGAGAAAGAGAAAAAGAACAAAAAAACAGAGAGAGAGAAGGAGAGGGGAAGACACAGAGAGAGAGAGAGAGAGAGAGAGAGAGAGAGTGTGAGAGAGAGAGAGAGAGAGAAATTCGGGGAAGCTAGATTACGGTTACCTACTCTCCTATTGTTTTCTTGTAGGAATCTACGGTAGTTGTGTCACTACTCTCCTGCGGTTCGATTCTTCTCGCCTTCCTCTTCTTCCCGAAGATCCTCTCGTAAGAGCCCGACGTTGTCGAATTAAGCACGACCAGCATCCGCCGCCCATTCATTTTTTCTCTTTCTCTCTCTCGCTCGCTCTCCCCTCTCTCTCTCTCTCTCTCTCTCTTTCTCTCTCTTTCTCCCTGCTGACATTCTAAGCACTCTCTCCGCTTCCTTCCCGCGCTAATTCTCCATCTCCCTCTCTGATTCAGACGACTCTCCTTCACTCCATCGCAATCACTCTCCGACTAGCTCGCCATCTTCAAGTCGCCATCAACAACCGCGAGTCAACTCACTCCTCTCTTCAATGATCACCAAGTATTTGCCTTCCTTAAATTATAGACCTTGTTGATCTGAAAGGGAAGGAATACTTGCAGTTTTTACAACTGTGATGCGAAAGAAGAAGAGAAGTGGCAGGGACTCTGAGAGAGGAAGCAGTGGAGAGAGTAGCCCCACTGGCTCCCAAGTTGCTTCTTCAGTTATGGAGAATTCGTTTCTTCGTCTTCCTCTTCACTCTTTCCACCAGTACTCTTCTCCGTAAGGATCTCCAGAGGAATCTCCCCTTGCCCTGTCTGCCCCTCTCCTTTATGCGTGCACTAATATGATTAGAGACCGCAGAGTGAAAGAATGACATAACACAAAACTGGGTCAACCTACCGTAACGGAATTAGCGGAATTTGTCACGTTCGGACTGATAAATTCAAATTTTTGAAGAGAGCTTGTTCTATAACTTTTTATTCTTTTTTTGCAGTTTGTCGGTAAAATTGTCAAGAATCTTGTTGTCAATATTTTAAAGGAAGGTTTTTCAAAGTGTTGGGCGCTATTCTGCCTTGCATACACGGGCACTACGCTGAAAAAACCTCATTAGAAGCTTTTTTCCGTGAGCTTGGCTTTTTCAGTTTTTCAACTATAATTTGGATCATCCGCGAGCTCGGGGATTCTTATTTTAATTTAATATTAGATGGCATGTTGTGTGACAGCTAGGCGGTTTCTTGTCGAATTTCTGCGAGGCGATAAGGAGATATCATTGATAGATAGTTTCTAGCTGAAACAGGTGCAAGCTCATTTTTTCATTCTATTTCGTTTATCGATATTCCCTGATCGCATCTTGCAGAGAGATTATACTTAAAGCCGATCTGGATTCAGTACACTGATTTTTTTGTTCGTATATTGCGAGCAAACACGAAAAATTTCCCTCGAACAAAATTATCACTTCATGGTTTCTCCCACTTATAATGATTTAATATGTATCCCAGATGTCCTCGGGATTTTTAAACATCATTTTATGATAGAAGACATCCGCCAGTATACCTATGTAGACTATGACCGAGATTCTGCGAGGCGACAGTGAATTGTTGTTGATTATGAGGCTATTTTTTAGTCGAAATAATTAACCACTTCTACAGAGGCGATTTGAGGGTGTGAAAGCACTTAGAAGAATGATCATGGAGATTAGCCGGATATAAAATTAGCTTTAAAAAAGCAAAAGAATGGAAAATTAATAGGAATTAAATTTATCGAGCACAACTACTATCGTCTTGTTCGAGCATCTGACCAGCCGAACTCCGTTTGGCACATTGAGATACGTGGACGGGCTTACTGTAGGAGGCCCATCTTCCCCAGGAATTCGCATTTTTTAAAGGGGTTTTTGTAAGATAATTTAAAACTTTCGTGAGATTCTGATTTTAGAAATCGTTTTCTGATCACCTAAACTCCCCAAAAACAGTCCTCATTTACATTTTCAAGCGGTTTGGGAAAATCATCTACGGTCTCTAAATATGATGTATTCCATTTTATTTTCATGCTTGGTGAAATTTACGAATCAAAACTAAAAGCGGGAAAATTCTTTTCCCGAACTTTTTCATGATTTTATTTTCGGAGCATAATAGAGTTAGTGAGAATTTCTGCAAGTGACTTCTTCTATATTCCAGATATTCCAGAGTGATGGATCTCGTAAAACGCCTTCAATTCTTGGGTGTAAACGTCAGTGAGGCCGACATCAACCAGCCGGAGGTTTTTCACTCATTTCATTGGGTTTTTCATAGTGCTGTATTTGGATTCTTATTTATCTTCACTCAGAATCAATCAAACAGTGTTCACAGGACGATTGTCAATCGATTTCTTGAAATTGTATTTTCGTTTGAGATGCTGTAACCATTCGGTCATTCCTGCCGCAAAATTTTCCAATTTTTTCCCCAAAATCACTCCCGGAGGTTCTTTGAATCGAGGGTACTATGCGTTTACTCCTGCCCCAGAAGTATTTGAAAGAAATTCATTTTCCACAAAATCACCACATGTTGCAAGGAACGCGAATAAACGTATAAACGTATTCTCGAATCAAAGAACTTCCTGGAGTGATTTTTGGAATAAAAAATGTTTCCAGAAATTTTTGGGCAGGAGTAACCGAATAGCACCGAGATGCTTGATATGTTATTTTGTTGAGCCTGAGCGTTTGACGGTGATCTTGCGGGCCTTTCTGGTAAAGGCGTTCAAGGTTCCTGAGGAGATGTTCAACATGTTCCCACTGAAAGCATGTGAAGAGGTCAATGCTCTGAACATCTATCCGGATCTCTTCGCTCGCTCCACTGCAGTCATCACAGTCACGCGGGCAATGTCAATTCTCTTTTTATTCGTTACATCTCGTTCCCAGAAAAGAAAAAAATCAGTGCTGAACAAGGTCGGTGCATGCGCAGTGTTGAACCTACCAAAACTTGCTGAACCCGGCGCCCTGCTCAGAAGAAAAAATTTTTTTCCCTGCAAAAAGGAATTTTCTCCAAAACAAAATGTGATTTTTTGCCGAAAAAAGGTATTTGTTGTCTTTGTACCCCCGGCCTGCACTCATGCACCGGGCCTTGCGAATATTCCTTGTTCTTTTAGGACTGGCATCCTTAAAGATTTCCTCAAAGATGTGTACGATGATGTCTTTTCGTTGTCTACCGTTATCAAGCCTGTGCCAAAGACAACGAAGAGAATCCTCACACTTCTCGCGGATATTCACGAATTCAAGGAGGTAGGTTTTTTTAACGTTTTACTCAAATATCCTTATTTGTAAATTAAGGAAATTGGTGCTATCCTAGTTGGGAGGGCATAATTTCTTCCAAGTTTGTAAGGTATTTTTTTCCGGTCTATTTGGGCCCTTGAAAGATGACTATCAGAACTCATTTTTCCAGCGGAAGGCAGCTTTGACATCTGTTACGACATTAAGCTACTTTTGCGCACAATTTTCGCTGATTTTTTTCAAGAAGCGTGGCTGTAGTGTTTTCAAATTCGGATAAAACTTATTTATTTCATTCCTAACGTGGTATTCTTTGATAGTGCTATCGTGTACTCATGGTTGTATTTCAATTTTCTTTCAGTTTGTGGCGCCCATTGAAGAAGAAATTCGCCAGCAATGCAACGAAGTACAGAAAGAATTAGATGATTTGGATGACGAGGTAATCAGCAACTAAGCTTGAGGTAGATTAACTGTTGGTAAGGAATTGCGAATATGGAGTTATTAGTTTTATATTTTCAGCGGGACTCGCTTCAGTTACGTCGTGATCGACTAGAGTCCGGAATACGTCAATCCGAGAGAAGAGTCAATGCGGTCAGTCAACTTGTTGCTTCATATTTTGATAAGGAGTTCATTACGATTAGGTGCAGATCAGAGTGTTAATGTATGAAGGTGCAGTTCATATATCGATCTATCGAGTAAGAACGTGTGCTATGCAGTGAGATGGTTTGTTCTCGCAATCTTAGGCCAGAAGCATGAACAGGTATGGAATTTCAGCAACACGAGCTGAAATGTCAGTTGGAGAAGACGGCGATGGAGCTGAATGACGACGTAGGGAAAGCAGAGAAAGAGATGCTGGCGACCTGCTCGGCCCTCGCCCGCTCTTTCGAACAGAAGGCTCCTTCCTTCCTCCTTCCACTCATTCCACTCTGCCTTGTAGGATCAGCTCGCCATCGAGGCTGAGAATCTGCGGCGGGAGATGGCGACCATTGAAGTGGACATGGAAGAAGACCCCGAGGTGCTCCATGCTCAGCTGAGCCGGCTGCAAGAAGAGATCGAAGAGAAGAAGAACTTAGTTGCCTCTGAGGCGTACGTGGAGAGAGAGAGAGAGAGAGAGAGAAGGGTAGAGAAAGAGGGAGGAGGATGACAGAACGACATGGTTACCTTGCAGGCAAATCTGCCGAGATGCTGCACAGAGAATCCAACTGGCCGAACAAATCTGCGTAATCTTGGAGGCACAGGTGACTGCGTTCATTTTCGTCCTCTCAATTGTTTCGAGTACCTTCTTGTCTTTTTGACGATGGTTCTCTTATTTATTTTGTTTACAATGTTCTACCTTGACAGATGGCCGAATGCACCGAATTGGTAGTGAAAGGAAACAAGTTGACTGAAGCAAGAACTATGACGGCGGATGCCAAGGCTGCTCTGAAGAAGAAGAAAAGAGATCTGAAGAAAAGGTTCTACTCATATTATTCTTTCATCTTCCCTTTCATTGCTGTAGGATGTTGAAGAATGGGAGAAAATAGGAATATTTGTTAGTCGAGAGCAACTGGCTGCGCTGAAAGCGGAAGCGGCAAGAGACGCGGCAACTCATCGAGAAGACAAAGCAGCGCGAGCGGAAGTGGCAGAGGAGAACAGGGCCATCCAAGCACGCATCCAGGAACTGGAGGAAGACAAGCACAGACAGGCCGAGCTGAAGGCTGACGAACAAGCACTGCGGGCCAAGCTGGCGGAGGTAAAAAAAAAACGAAGCGTTGTTTAATAAAAAAAATTAGCAGTACAAATTAGAATAGTAAATTTTCCTTTTAAGCCCGACTCGCTGAGCGCGACGCAGGGAGACGAGGGCATGAAGGAGGGAGAGGAGATGGCGGGCCGAGAGTCCCGCCGTAACAAGAAGTTCGCTGTTTCTTTTCCTTCAGCATATACCAGAACTGTTTTTATTAGCGAATTTGTAAATTATTCTATTTAATTATTGAATCTTATTGTTGTGCAGAACACAGCGAGGGCTCACGCGAATTGTGAGAAGTGTCTCGCGAAGCATCTCCCGAGGCGCATCTCGTCTCGGGAAACTCGTGACGGGGAAGGGATCAGCCACTCGTACTGGTGAGAAGTCGGCTGAGAAGAATCCATTGGGTCTATAAATCGGACCCCTAATTCACTCACTAGCCATGCTAAGCCTTTAGAAATAGACTCCCTTCAGGAGCGCGCGGGTCGCTCTCCTTCCTCTGCTCTCTATAATTCTCCTGGTCTCTCGCTCTCCTCCATGGCTTCTGGCTTCTGTTCTCTTGCCCTTCTTGCTCCCATTGTCCTTTCTTCTTTCTCTGTTGGCGTTGCAGCCACTGTTGTGATGAGAATGATCTACAGTAACTAGTCATTCCAAGCATCTTGTCTTGCTTATCAGCATACTCCTTTTACCTCTCAGCTATGCGGTCTGATCTTACGAGTTCCAGTGTCATCCCAGCAACTGGTTAACTTATTCCGGTGGCTACGTGCCGATTATTCTTGTCTGATAATTTATTTCCGTATACTAGCTCATCTTTTAAACTGTTTCTTTTCGGAATAAAAGACTGCAGAGGGCTCATGCTTGGAATTTTTTGCATTGTTTTTCTCTTCCACCGTCAGAAGTATTAATGATATATATATATATATATATATATATATATATATATTATATATATATATATATATATATATATATATATTATATATATATATATATATATATATATATATATATTTAGCATGAATTGTTTTCCCTGTTAGTGCTCTTTTTGTTATAGGCGTTCTTCACGTGACGCATCTTTTACGCTATCGATAATGGTTTGTGTATTTTCAATTATTTGGGTCTGTATATATTGTCTTGGATGCCTGGGGTTTCTATGATCATTAATTAGTTCGCGGGTCTGCTTGACTTTGCCCGGAAAGATGTGGACATACTAGCATCAGCTCCCAAGAACCTTCTGCTCGGTCTCCATGCAAACTTCATCAGCAACTTCGAGAGGAAGAAGGAGAGCTATGTCAGGAGGCTTCCTTGCTCTCGTCTTCCCTATCACTTCCCTTGCAGGAGTACGTCATTTCCGAGTGATTGCGATGCAGTGAAGGAGAGTCGTCTGAATCAGAGAGGGAAGGAAGCGGAGAGAGTGCTTAGAATGTCAGCAGGGGGAAAGAGAGAGAGAGAGAGTGAAAGAGGCCTTTCTCGAAGAGATGAATGAGCGGCGGGTGCTGGTCGTGCTTGAACTCGACAACGACGGCTCATGCGAGAGAAGAATGTAGATCTTCGGGAAGAAGAGGAAGGCGAAAGAATCGAACCGCAGGAGACAACTACCGTTGTTTCCTACAACAAAACATTAGGAGAGTAAGATTTTGTAGGTAACCGTAATCTAGCTTCCCCGAATTTCTCTCTCTCTCTCTCGTCTATCTCTATCTCTCTCTCTCTCTCTCTCTGTTTTTGTTCTTTTTCTCTCTCTCCCTATCTCTCTGCCTTTTCCCTCCCACTCTCTCTCCCTCTCTCTGCCCTTTTCCCTCCCTCCCTCTCTCTCTCTCTTTCTCTCTCTCTCTCGCTGTCTCTCTCCCTCCTTCCCCCAAACCACTTCCGCCTTCCTTCAATCCCATTCCCTTCTTCGATCACTCTACACGGAACCATGGAATGCAAAGTGTAAACACTGGCGAAACTCAACACGGCGTTTTCCATTCCACGCAATTATCATCTGCCGTTCTCGCCTTCCCCTTCTCCTCTCTTCCCGTCACAATATTTTACCATGGAGGCAAATAGTTTTTCAAGGGAATCTTCGACATTCATAACATTCTTCATGGTTTAACATCTGTAAATGTAGCGAGGAGCATAGAATGTAGAAACGATAAGATGTTACTGGAAGGAGTTATACATGCTACAAGGATAAAACAACATTGCCATTCGTTAATGTGAGTGAGGCCGCCACATCAGAACAGGGCACAAATAGGTATAAAATTTCATGGACTCAGAAAGAGGAAAAGAGCCTGGAACAGAGTGGCAGAGAAAGAAAGATTGCAGTTCTTCACCACGGTAGATCGTTGTTAGGTCTTGCCCAGTACACGAACCTCTTCTGTGTCTTCTCCTCTCCTACGTATCCCGGGCATGACGGAAGGCTCCATAGAAACTGCGCTTCTCCTAAATAAAACTACCCTTCATCTAAGATATATGAAAGGATCTTGAAAAACATAAATGAAGGGTGAAATGAGACATTTGGCTAGATTATAATTAAACCCACAGGGAAGATGTTTGATGAGCTTGACAACAGCATCATGAGTCTCCCTTCAAGTGGCGCTGCCTTCGCCATTCTCACTCTTCATTCTCAAGAGGTCTCTCATGACGACAACTACTGTGGAGAAATAGTTCCTTCCATCATTAATTTCATTGCGTCAGGTACTCATGCTCTTTCGCTTATTTTGCTCTCTCTCTCTCCCCCTCTCTCTCCCCCCCCCCCTCTCTCTCTCCCTCTCTCTCTCCCTCTTTTTTTCTCTCTCTCTCTCTCTCTCTCTCTCGTGTTTCGAGCTATATCTTAATTATCGGTACTTTTTTCACGAAGTCTAATATTTTATAGTATTTTAATGAACACAACTACTTTATCAAGTTTACATTACAGGAAAAGATAAGATAGAGCACGAAATAATAATTTCAGCTTCTTGCTCATCTCAAGCAAAAATGAGTTTGTTGTGGCAAAGGCCAAAATTAAACAAAATCTCTCCCAGCTATATTTACTTTTCATATCATCTTCTTCTAATAAAACTCTAGTGCACCGCAGAAGAAATGACATTTCATCACCATTTTATATCGACCTACTGGTGTAAGGGCTTAATCCTTCTAATCAGGACTTCCCTTCTTTTTACTACTCATTCGTTGCAGTATTCCACAGGGAGAAGCTGGGATGAGAGCGAGAGGGCGAAGGAATTACTCGTGTCTCATGTCTGTGTTGAAGACGCTGCATTTGCTGTGCCCATGAGTCCATCTAGTGTAGAACTGACAAGGTGAAAGGAGTTGCATTGGATGGCGAGCAGGGCGAAGCAGAGGAAGAAAAGGCAGAGCAGAAGGAATTCTGGAAGGGAAGAGTTCATCTGAGTGAGAGAGCAATCGAACCAACCACATGTACGAGTTGCCATGAGAAGAGTGAGTGACCAGCAGCTAGGCAGACCTCGCGAGTGACAGGAAAGGAAGATGCCTTCAGACACCTTCTCTGGCCACGCCCATTCTATCTCATTCTTCCTAAGTTTTCTCTTTTTCCATTGCTACGAACCGCTTTTGTTACGAACAGAACACCGAAAAAGGCAGTAGAAACGGGATTCCTCTCGGCTTTGACAGACGAGAATGAAGCTCGCATTACTCTGCTAGGTCCACACTCTTTAATTAACATAGACAATTCTGAGTTCCTTATGCCAACGTGCTTGTTAAACGCGTAAAACAAATATCTTATTCCAACATGTTCGTAACGAAACAGCAAATAAAACATCAGAAATTGGTAGAATTCACAAGGCACATCAATTAACGAAACCAACTACAGCAGCTGATATATACAGATAGGGAAATGATGGTTGAGTTATTTGGAAACGACTAATTATCATACAACTGTCAGCTTTTAAGCAGAATCACCGTGTGTTCATGTACTGATTGTGAGAGGTCGGCTCGCAAAGGCCAGGAGCAGCTGCAGAAGAGGAAGCGGAGTGTTGGAGGAGAGGAGTCGGAGCGGGAGGGGGCTGAGAGGAAGGAGGGCGATGAGCACTTGCTGGAGGTGGCAGCACACGCGTTGTTGTCAGTCCTTGAGGCTGTAGAGAGAGCGAGAGAGAGAGAGAGAAGAGAAAGAGAGAGAGAGAGAAAGAGAGAGAGGAGAAATAGTGGGTAGAGAGAGATGATGGCGAAAGAAATGAAGCAAAAAAGAACCTTGGAAAGGGCGCCGCCAGCTATCCTTTTAGCGGCGAGTCCAGAAGGCAAAGAAGGGGGCGGTGCCGTCCTCTTCTCTCCAACTACAGCGGGAGAGGCCGGCCGTCTGCCGGGGGCAGGGTCATCTGGCATCAGGGTGCGGCGCTTGATGTCCACTCGGATCTGCCGTCTGAAGGCAATCTCTCTTGCTCTCTCTCTCTCTCTCTCTCTCTCCTCCCTTTGCTCTCCAGACGAAGTGGTGTTCATCTCGCGGCAATCTTGAAGCTTTCTGTTTCTGCTCCTCTTCTACCGTGCTCTTTTTGTCTTTCTCTCCTTCCCACACTCTATCCTTCTTAAGAAGCTTCAGGATGTCTCTAACGAGATCCTCCGACTGTAAGGCGTCCACCATTGCCATCAAGCCTCTTCTCCTCTTCATTGTACTTGCTGCTGACGAAAATCTCTCTCTCTCTCTCTTATTCACTTCTCTCTCTCCCTCTTATTGACCTGTCTCTTTCTTGCTCTCTCTCTCTCTCACTCTTTGTTATTCACTACTCTCTCTCTCTCTCCGGTTTTTTTTTCGCGCTCTCTCGCTCTTCCAACCCTCTCGATGATAAACTGACGAAGTTCTGGCTTGTACACTCTCGGAGATGCAGTCGAGTTCATGTGCGAATCGGGTGAGGGCATCCCTGAGCTGCTCGACGTCCTTCTCACTCCACTTGCTCTCTTCGCCATCCACTCCCCCATGCAACTGCAGAGTCAGATCCCCCAGTCGCTGGAAGGCGTGCCCCGCTGTCATCAGCACTTCCGCCACCTGCAGTCATCTCTCTTTCTCTCTCCTCTCTTCACTCCCCTCACTCTCCAGTCTTTTCCCTTTCTCTCTCCTCTCTTCACTCCCTCACTCTCCAGTCTTCTCTCTCCTCTCTTCACTCTCCAGTCTTTTCCCTTTCTCTCTCCTCTCTTCACTCCCTCACTCTCTAGTCTCCTCTCTTCCCTCCCCTCACTCTCCAGTCTTTTCCCTTTCTCTCTCGTCTCTTCACTCCCTCACTCTCCAGTCTTCTCTCTTACTCTCTCCTCTCTTCACTCCCTCACTCTCCAGTCTTCTCTCTTACTCTCTCCTCTCTTCACTCTCCTCCCTCTCACTGTCTAGAATGCTAACCTTAGCACTAGCATTAGCGCCCTGTGGTTGCGAGACGGAAGGGGAGGCTGCGAGTTGAGGACGAGGGGCCGGAGGAGCAGCAGGAGGAGCACTGCCCCCGCCTGACACCCCCGGGACACTCCTCAGCATTCTTTCCTCCTCCACAACCTTTCACTTCTCAGACAATGGCTTCAACAGTAAGAATTCCTCAAGGTACGGACCCAAATATCAACAATCAGAGAAGCATATTTTAAACAATGTTTATTAGCAACCGAGCGAGAAAAAAAAGAAATTGGCATGGAATGAACACAATAAATATTGACAGATTTTCCTATCTTAGAGACCCGTCATTTATATCTGAAATCTAAATAGTAGCGAAGGCAGTCGCTGAAGAAGACAGCTGCAGATGGATCACTGCTCCGCTTGAGCCTCGGGGTTCACCATGTTGGAGACGAAGAGGAAGAGAACCACGGGAACGATGTACATCCACTGAAGAATCTCTTCTCTCAACCTCGCACACCCAAGACAGATGACTGACATATTTCTGAAGGAAGCTGCGGTTGTCGTTCTCAGCTCCGTGTTGGCGAGCCCTCTTCTCTTTCTCGATCTTCTCCAGATAAGACTGAGTGTCTGGAGTGGGCAAGTCACTCTGAACAATGACATCAACAGAAGCATCGGGAACAGCTCCTTGAGGAAGGGAAAGAGGGCAGCCTTCCTCAGAAGAGAGCGCGTCCGGGTGGGGGAAGACTGTGAAGGACAGAAGAGATCGGCGGCGGCCAGCAACGGCGAAGACCAGTTGATGGCGGAGAGAAGATCGCAGCAACAAACACTCAATTCACACCCGACCACATAATTACCACTTTGTATGTTTAGGAAATATCGAATATATAACTATGATTTTTTCGAAGACTCCTAAAATGAAAGACACTAACTGGGTTAGTGGAAGTGAGAAGTTCTCTGTCGGGATGGAGGGAGGAGCGCGCTCTCAGTCGGTAGAGAGAGGGGGGAGAATTCGAGGACGCAGAGAGGATCTTCTGCCCGAGGCTCTTCTCTCCAGTCAGGTCAATGGAGGCCGTGTAATTCTCTTCCATCGAAGAAAAGTGAACCTTTCCGAAAGGATGAGAAGTCGCCCAATCTAAGCAGAAAGATCGAGTAAGAGAAAGAGAGAAAGAGAGAGAGAAAGAAAGAGAGAAAGAGAGAGAGAGAGAGTGAGAAAGAGACTGAGAGTGATGAGAAGTGCGTCTAACCATCAAAAGAGTATTCCACCGTAGCCTCGAAATCGGCTTGGCACCCAAATGCCGCAAGAACGACGAGAAGGACAGAAAACATCTGAAGGGTTAAGATGGGGAAACGCATTCAATACTCTCTCCGTTCATTCCGATATTAGTGAATGGAAATCCAACGAAAAAAACTGAACTCTTCATCATCTTAGATCTTTTATTGTCATGTGAAGATAGTAATGTGAAATAACATAGAAATATGAAATCATAGTAGAGAGTGGAAAGCATTGGCGGAATGAAGGAGACTCGTTGATCAGATGCATTCACAGAGGAGAGCTAGCGATGTGTTCACCCACACAGTTGACACGTTTCTTAATCCACTTCCATTTCTATTTTTCTTGCTGTATTTGTTTTGCCCAATTCGTTCCCTCCGAGTTCTTGACAAATATGCAGAAACCCGCGATGCTGGCAACCAGCTAACTTAAGAACTCGAGAGGGCTCCACAACTGCATGGATCAACACATCCTGAGCTAGTGGGAGGTATGCTGGGTTCTCTAACGAATGTCTAAGAACAACTGAATAGAGAGGAGAACAGAACCGTCTCGGAAGCAAGGCGACTAGATAATGGTTCGGCTTCTTTCTTTGCTCATATTAAAGGAGCCAAAAACTTAATCTTAAATTCTCGCCTTTTGCCTGACACAAGGGCGAGAGAGCAGGCGATTTAAACAGACGCAACTACAACAGTCAGATATAAAAATTTCGGTTGACTTTCGTGCTCATTTAATATCCGAAAGTATAAAGAAAGCGGAAAGATAAAGAGACCTAGCTGAAGAATTCCCCTTCACCATTGCTCTTCCGTGTCCGCAATGAAGACCTCCCTGACTGTGTACTTCTTCTGCCGGCGACTTCCTCTGAAGCGGGCGACGTCTTTCCGAGTGATCACTCCACGCAGACGGTTGTCTTCATTCACAACCATCAGATATCTACAAGAGAATAACGTCGACAAGAGAGAGAAGAACTCTTTGCCAAAGAGAACCTGAGACCGAGACCACGGAATATGCGATGAATGAAGGGCAGAGAAGCATTGAGAGGGACACGATGTGGATGGGGATGCATGAAGGGGGAGAGATCCAGCCAGCACTGCTCTTCCTCCCAGCTCACTCCACAGTCAAACACGTCTTGCCTTAATTGACAAGTAAAACAGAAGAAAGACAGAATGGATTGAGACTTGTCATCGTCGATGAAGTCTTCGAGAGAAACAGCCTGGATGGAAGAAAAGTAAGAGACTGAACCCTCTTCCTCACGGATAAAGGCCTTCTTCTTCAGAAGAACCAGAAGTTGAGAACGGAGAATTACTCCCTTAAAAAAAAGAAGAGATAAGAATCATCCAAGGGAGAGCGAAGAAATTAGAAAAGACGTAAAGAAAGTTGGCGTTCTAACTAATCGTGAACCTCAAGTCTGCCGTAGTCCGGAAGAGAAGCGGAGAGATTCTCTTCGATGCGGTCGACAACGGGGAATCCCTGATGACTGGTCTCTCGTAGAATGTCCACGACCCGAGTGACGCGTACTCTCTTCTCGATGGCAATGACATCCTTCCTCATCACTTGTCTGCAAGTACCAACTCATTCATTGCTTCCATTGCAAAGAGAGAGCGTACTGCGCGAGAATGTTCCTGGCCATCTTGGGGGCATTCCATCCGAGGATGGGGATCTCTGCCAACTCAATGCAAGTGTCGTAGATGCCTTCGTTGAAGATGTCCCCCACCCACTTGCTCAGCATCACAACCAACATTATCGGCAAGCCGAAGGTTATGTCCTGTAGTTACATTCATCAATTCTATTTCATCTGAAATGAACCAAATGAGCTGAAACCTTTGTAGCTTCGACGAGAATTGCAGTGAGGGAAATGGTCATCCTGACAACTCCTCCCAACTGCGCGGCCGCTCCCATCAGAGCGTACTTCCCAGGGTTACGGTCTGTCTTCAAGAGAAGCAGAACGCACTATAACCTCCACCAATCTCATCAAGTGTAAAGACAGAGAATCCACTGACAAAGTCTGGAAAGTATCTTTCAATCGTCTGTCCGAAAAGCCGGCCCCATGCGGCTCCAGTGAGTAATGCAGGAATGAAGATTCCAGCAGGGACCGAGAGACCAAAGGTCCATACTGACAAGAGGAAGTACTCCACAGAGAAGATCAAGAGAGTCATTGGACGGAAAGAATCTGAGAAGAGAGAATGGAATGAGAACGACGGGATGATGAAGCGAGCATAAGAAGAGAAACAGGAAAAGTCTCAGTTACAGAACACGCGTCCCATGTATTTATATGCGTCCCACGTCTTCAAGAACGCATGCTCCAATGGTACAAAAGTCAGGGACGACAGTAGGAAATGACTTGTAAATGGCCACTTCAATTTTAATATCTCCTAAGTATTGTTGTAGAATTTAATTCATGTTCAGCCTATTATTAGCTTTCATTGTCTCTGTTCTGCTTCTTATTCGACTTCCGTTCATATAGTATAAAGTGGATGCAGAATAATTCGAAGATGTATGGGACGTCTGCTCTGGAAAAGATCCAAGAAACGAACTCATTGGAGAATGGAAGAGGCTTTTGACACCGTCTTCGGGGTTTCGGAAGAAGAGATCCGCCACTGCGCTGTATTCGCCTTTCTTGCAGTACAGCTGGAGGGGAGAGAGAACTAACACGGACACATTCCCAGTCAGAAACATTGGAGTGGAAAGAAAAGATAACCTGGACTACTTCGGTGTGGTTGGAATTGACTCCGACTGGGACGCAGTCATCGACAGCGTAGATTGTAACGAAGGCAGTGAATGCAGAAACACCCGCAACTAGAAGGGCTTCCAGGAGACGCTGCCATCCATTCGACACATACCTTTTGAGAAAGTTGAACATACAAATTTCACAATTCTTCCCTAATCACAAATTCAAATGCATAAAATAAAGAATATTAAAAAAAACACTAACTTCTTTCTAAATTCGGCAATCCGAGTGTTGAGGTAGTTAAAGAGTGCCCCCGAGCAGCCACCCAGAACACCAATAGTCAAGAAGAATGGAATTTCCCACAACTTGTAATTTTTGTCCTAAAGCAAACAACAAATGAAGTTAGGAAAAAAAAGTGTAGATAAAAAATAGAACAAACCTCAAAAACACCAAAGTTAGCCAGGCCATTCCACGACAACCAGCCACTCTTCCCATTAAAGGTGCTCAAGATTATGTTAAGAGTAAACGACGAGATCATTGCAGAGAAGAACTGTAAAACGCAAAAACATTCGCAATTTCTTTTCATTTTATTTTTCTTTAATAGAAATTTAAAAAAGAAAAGGGGAATAACCATTCGCCAGGTGAGTGACTGATTCCAGAAGGAAGTTCCTTCCTCGAGTGAGAAGAGAACTCCGCCGATGGGTGCTCCGAAGGCCGCGGCCACGCCCGCCGCAGCCCCGGCAGACACGAAGTCGCGTTGCTCGTGGTCAGAACGGAACTCGCGGAAGAAGCCAAAGTCACAATTCAGACTCTTGCAACGACCAGAGGAAACTCCCGCTCCGATAACTCCCCCCGAGTGGATCATCGGGCCTTCCTGGACAGGAATACAAGGAGAATACAAGACAATCAACACTAATAGTATGCACAATACCAATAAAAAGTACCTTTCCGGCGCAGAGTCCGCCGCCGACGGCGCAGGCGACCCCGAAAGCCTTGGCGATCAGAGTCTTCAGTCGTACCACTTCAGGCACACGAATGCCATTCAGGAAACATTTAATCTGGGGAATCCCAGAACCACCGGCAATCGGGGCCCAGAAAATGACCATGACTGCTGCGATTCCAACCTAGAGAAACAAAATGTCGCATCAAGAAATAAAAGAGAGAAAATCACTAACTAGAATGCAATTATAAGCCATCCAAGCAGTCTGGACCATCCACATGCAACCGCCATCCTCTCTTTCCTGCTGGTCGTCCGGATGGCACTTTGATATCACTTCAAAATTCATCTGTATCGCAAAAAAGGATAATAAAATAATTTTCAAGAAAACATAGAGAAATTTTGTTAGGCATTTAGAACAACCATACGTGGGTTGAGAATAACGTTGAACTTGAGTTGCGAACTGTAGTAAACCAGAATATTCACAACAGCGCCAAGGATTGCGGTACATATCCCTATTAGAAAGCAGGCAACCCACCGATTGATGGATTTTCGCCATAGCGTTACCTGCAACATTATAACAATAGCTGCTAGGTCAAAATTTTTTTTACTAAATCATTTTACTCAAAAAGAACATCTTACCTGGTGGTTGGGATTCTTCTCAGAATTTCTGTAGAGCTGATTTTCAATGATTTCGTAGTTGAGACTCTCAAATTTAGAAGACAACACGCATTCCTCCTCTTGTGCATGAGAGGGAAGGAGCAATGGTTGGGTATCCTCGTTCCGAGGCTCAGGCCCGCGATGCCTCACGGATTGCGTAATCCGTTCGAGTCCAACCACGGGATCCTCGTAAGGGTCTATGCTGTAAAAGGCTCAAAATAACAACAATAAGGCCATCAAAGAAATCTTTGCATTACAGTTAAGCAAAATAACCGAATGGAGCACGAACATAGAGATATTTTAAAAGATATATGGGGAAAAATGAAAATGAATTCATGACGACTCTCACCTACTACTCGACAGAGTCCGCCTCCGTCCAGTGAATGGTGCATTTGAAGTCCGTGGAGCTAAGTAAAAGGAATCGCCTCTTATATCCTGTTGCGACATCTCTACAGCATTTCACTGAAGCTGGAGAAATCATAAACAGAGGGTAGGAATAAAGAATAAAAAAACAGCAATAAAATTCTTAAGAACATCTAACTTCCCTCACGCATTTAAACTGAAGAGAACTTTAAAACGAGTTTGTTCATACCTTCTCCTTAATTAATTTGTAATATGAACTGATAACGTTAATACATTTAAACACGTGGAGAAAAATCTACTTTGACGATATTTTGTCTCTGCGTTACTTAAAACCTGGATGGAAATGCCTATTTGATTAAATTATTTGCAAATATTAAATCAGAAGTTTTTTTTTTAATAAGCCCTTATTTAAAAAAAATCACTAATACCTCGCCAATGATATACGATAGCTAAAACACCGAATATATTGGGGTTTGTCAAGAATGCTGCTAAAGCTTCAGGTGGTCGCATATCGTGCTTTTATTTTATAATTTAATTATCCGCCTGTATGGACTGTTTTCTTGTCTAGCTGTACGTCTATAATCCTGTTAGTTGTATGAATTTGAGCAACGTTTCCTACCTGAATAATTCCAAGGCGAGTATGAGTCAGTGCTATCAGCTCATATCAGTGTTGACAATGTATATTGTGCCTCGTACTGTTTGCTTGAAATAGGCATCTCGGCCGTTTCAACAGTTGAAACACGTGGAATTAGTTGGCGTCAGTTCTTCATGTCTGCTGCTTTTTTTGGGTTGCTGGCATTGATATTTCTCTTTGTTGTAGTCTGGCGCAGCCCTTAAAAAACTTGGTACCCAACGCCATGGATGAGTTTGATTTCCGCTGGGAGGGGCAGTTGTATTACAGCGTTAGAAAACATCCCAAGCAGCTGCGAATGGCACGAGTTAGTGAGGAATTGCACTGGTGGCGTAATTAAATTTGCTCATGGCCATCATGCTACGGCAATATTTATATCATATTCTTGAGGATGGTCGCGACCGTTGTATGTGATATTCAGACAGTTAGGTTATGATTTATATGTTGATTGGAGGTGGTTGCCTCCATGGGAGACTCTATGGGTTACGTGGATGACGGTATCATCGAGGTGCTGCATGAAACAGATCTTTCGCACTTCCAGCAGAGACTCGAGAAAGAACTTCACCTTCTCCGAGTTGAACACTTTGATCATGCTAAGGACAAGGATCTCCAGGTCGGGGTTTTTTTTCTATATGTTTATTCTACTAAATTTGCTGCGGTCGCCGGATAACATAGAGCATAAGTGTTTTTTTTTCTGATATAACATTTGATTGTTTTGCAACTTTACTATATTTCCGTGATTGGAATGATACCTGTATGAATGTCTTTATTTTCCCAACGGAGTGAACTTCCAGGGAATTGGTATTCCGCCCCCTGCAATCCGCCGATTGCGTGCAGCTCTGGCCGAGAAGAAGAAAAGAATGTCGAAGAAGCCGCTTTTCTTCGGATCTAGAAAAAGGGAAGCGGATGCCTTTTCTGCCGAGAATAACGAGAACAATCAGCCCGTCGAGGTCGCAGATTCTGCAATTCCTTTTGAACAGGTTGGTGTTCTTTTCTTTGCCTTGTAGATGGTTCGTTTGTGACGGCCTAAGCCGAGCATTTTAAAGATAAAACTGATGGAGCGTCTGGGCGAGGGAACATTCGCAGTTGTGAAGCGAGCCATTTGGACGAGGAACAATGGGCAGAAGCTGGATGTTGCTGTTAAAATCTTGCGTGATGCCACGCCACTTGTCGTGGAGGAACTGCAACTCGAGGTCAGCTTCTCTTCAAGGGGGCATCGGATGTCTTGCTTGTGACTTGTCGACCGCACAGTCCTAATTGGATTGTGTTCCGCTTCGATTCGTATTCCAACTCAACTTTTTAAGACTGATCAGTGATGATTTTTGAGCCATTTTTCATGTTTCTTTTCCAGGCGAACAATCTTCGTCGGCTTCAACACCACAATTTGATTAGATTGTACGGCGTAGTGGAGAACCCCGCCATAATGGTAATTTCTTTCCTGTTATTTCTGTACTCATGTTGCAAGATTAAAAATGAAGATATATGAAGCAGCGGTTGTATGTGATAGATGAATGGATTGAAGGTGTTCGAGTTGTGTCCGGGCGGATCTCTCCTGGAGAGATTGCGAGAGAGAGAAAAGCCTGTTCTTCTGGTGTCTTCTCTTCTGGAATACTGCCAGCAGATGGCCACTGGAATGACTTATCTGGAGAGCAAGCACTGCGTCCATCGAGATCTCGCTGCTCGTAACATCCTCTTGTCTGCCAACGAAAAGGTCCTTTCTCTATTCTTTCTTTTGTCCGTGTATCAAGAAGTTTTGTGAGGAATACTTTTAGATCGTCAAAATCTGTGACTTTGGGTTGATGCGAACTTTAGAGGACAACGAGCGACTCTACGTAATGAATCCGCAGAAGCGAGTTCCTTTCGCCTGGTCAGTTTTTCTTTTCTCTTAAGAGAGCCAATCTGAGAGCCTCGAGCAGGGGCATGTCGGGAACAAAATTATTTTTTGATTTTTTTCCTTCTAAAGGCTTATGAGGCATCCTAAAGAGACCTCAAAAACATTTTTTCCAAAAATTATTTTCTTCAGTTTACCATGGATATGCACCGTAAACCCGAAAAAACTCAAATGATCATAACTTTGTTCGTTGTTGAGATATATTAATTTTGAACTGTTTATTCAATTCCAAATTGAAAGGCGCACAAAAATCGTGTTAATCACTTTTTAAAAATAATTCATTAAATGCCTCATTTTGGCATTTTAATATTTCGAGTGGTGCGTTTGGGGCATAAACCCCCCCCCCCCATGTTAAAAAACTGAAGGCACCACGTGAAAGAGCGACCTTTTTTACCCCTTTTTAAAAGCCTTTTACTAAAAAACTCCGATACATCTGTTTCAATATTTTGACATGAAGCGCGCGAGTCGGTCAAAATGGCGCATTTTTCGGCCGCCGAGGCACCGTGCAAGCGCATTCATCGATCCATAACTGCACTCAATGTCAATATTACAAAATCGTAAATATATCATCTAAGAGCTCTCACGGAGATCTTCAAATGTTACATACATACTTTTATTGAAAAGTTTCAATTTATATGGGAAATTTCGTTCTGTACAATTAGAAGGCTTAAAAAACTACTTTAAAAACATTTTCGCCTGTCGAAACATACATCATAAGAAAGAGGATGAAATTTGCTACAAGATGAACTCCTTTCAATGGAATTCCATGCATACGATCTTTTGTTATAAGTCATGAAAATAGTGCCAGTAGCGTCGCTGTCATTTTGCCAAAGAATTCACATTTCAGGTTATTCGAATTAGAATATTCCAAATTCGAATTAGAATATTCCAATCCTTTTTTCTACAGTTTTTCCATAAGGCCAGGTTATCCTACTCTTATGGCTTATAACAAAAGATCGTATGCATGGAATTCCACTGAAAGGAGTTCATCTTGTAGCAAATTTCATCCTCTTTCTTATGATGTATGTTTCGACAGGCGAAAATGTTGTTAAAGTTGTTTTTTAAGCCTTCTAATTGTACATAACGAAATTTCCCATATAAATTGAAACTTTTCAATAAAATAATGTATGTAACATTTGAAGATCTCCGTGAGAGCTTTAGGATGGTATACTTACGATTTTGTAATAATGACATTGAGCGCAGTTATGGATCGAAGAATGCGCTTGCACGGTGCCTCAACGGCCGAAAAATGCGCCATTTTGACCGACTCGCGCGCTTCATGTCAAAATATTGAAACAGGTGTATCGGAGTTTTTTAATAAAAGGCATTTAAATAGGGGTAAAAAAGGTCGCTCTTTCACGTGGTGCCTTCAGTTTTTTAACATGGGGGGTTTTTATGCCCCAAACGCACCACTCGAAATATTAAAATGCCAAAATGAGGCATTTAATGAAATATTTTTAAAAAGTGATTAACACTATTTTTGTGCGCCTTTCAATTTGGAATTGAATATACAGTTCAAAATTAATATATCTCAACAACGAAGAAAGTTATGATCATTTGAGTTTTTTTCCGGTTTTCGGTGCATATCCATGGTAAACTGATGAAAATAATTTTTGGAAAAAATGTTTTTGAGGTCTTTTTAGGATGCCTCATAAGCCTTTAGAAGGAAAAGAAAATCAAAAAATAATTTTGTTCCCGACATGCCTTACATAGAGCCCTGGTCGAATCTCTCAGATTGGCTCTCTTAAAAGCAGAGAACGAAGTCTGCTTCAGGTGCCCTCCGGAGGCTCTGAGACAACGGCAATTCTCGCATGCATCGGATGTCTGGTCGATGGGAGTTGCCATGTGGGAGATATTCACGTATGGAGATGAGCCCTGGTGCACTTTACGAGCTATCGATGCCAGTTTCTCTTCCCTCCTTCTCTCCAATTTCTCTTACTTGTAGTCTGCTAATTGCTTGAGTGATCTCTTGCAGGTGCTGCAGAAAGTAGAGGCAGGAGAGCGATTGGAGAAGCCTCGGCGTTGCTCTTCCCACATCTACGAGTTAATGTCCATGTGTTGGAGAGCGAATCCGGAGGAGAGACCGAGATTCAATCTCTTGCGGAACCATCTGAAGGAAGCTGCATTGCCAGTGGCGGATGGAAGGGAGGCGGTGGTTCCCTCTTCCCTCTCTGGAGACAACTCCCTCCAACTCGCTCTCAATGACCGCGTTCTCGTCATTGACAATGTGTCCGTCTCTTCTCTCCTTCCTTTGCCTTCCATTTCTATTTCTCTATCTCTCCTCTCTCTCTCTCTCTCCCCTCTCATTCTCTCTCTCTTTCTCTTTCTATCTTTCTCTCTTATTACAGAGGCACGACATGGTTTGGCCAGAACATTAGAACTCGGCAGTTTGGTAGTTTCCGTCGTTCGGTTGTGTTCGTGGACAGCGAAAGAAGTCGAGAGCACTCCGAAAGGGCCGCTGCTTCTGCCAAGTCCTCTCGCATTTCTCTTCCAATCAAAGGTTTCTTCTCCTTTTCTTATTCTTACCTTTATTTCCATAAACAGTTAGTGTAAGCAGCCAGAATATTCGCCGTGTTGATTTGCAGGATCCTTTATCCACGCTGGTCATGGAGACATCTCTGGAGGGGGATGGGGCAAGGTCGATTCCATTGACGAGATCTATCTCAAGAATCCTGTTCTCGGCGCTCCTCTCGCTGCGTTAGATTTCTTATGTCGATTCTTTTTTTTTCTTCTGTAACAAATAGCAGGGAATTGCAACGGATGAAAGATTTCCAGTACGAATGGGGATGTTTCCTTCATTTCATCGGTCAGCTCCATAACAATGAAGAAACCGCCTGTAGCAGGTATTTCTTATATTTATTATCCATTTATGGTTTCTTATTCAATGTTTGTTGTCGTCTGCACTTCGATTTTGTTCTCATTGAATTGAAATATTTTCTGAAGAACAACCACAAAGTGCTGAGAATTGCAGAGAAGCCCGCGTCGCTGAGCATCGCGACGCGTGCGGACCCCTTTGAAGAGGCTCAGCTCGACGACTTCTCCCCCAGCTTCATCCGCTTGCCAAGTTAGTTCTTGCTTCTCTTTGCTTCTTTTACTCTCCTTACGCATTCTGTGTTCCTTCATTTCTTTGTCATATCATTTTCTATTGCATTTGCGACTCCTTTATTGCCAGTTGTTAATTCCAACACGGTTGTTTATCGCACGCTTAACTCGATTGTCTCGGAGTGTGCTTAGAATTGTGTGTTTCTCTTTCAGGGGATGAGAATGGCCCCTTCACGGATGCTTGGTCCAGTGCCCCCAACTGGGAGTGCTCTTCTTTCCCTTCCACGTCCTCCGCACTTCCCTCTGCCCCTCCACCCCCTCCTTACGACGAGCCTCCCATCTACGGAGAACCTCCTTCGTCTGTCCAAGCCCGTCCTTCTCTTCCAAAAGCGTCCTCGTCTTCTTCGCTTGGCTTATTTCAGATTCCTCCCTCTGCTGCTGCTACAAGGAGTTCGTTTTCTCCCTCCCTTCCTCTCTCTCTCTCTCTCTCTCTCTCTCTCTCTTTCTCTCTCTTTCTCTCTCTTTCTCTCTCTTTCTCTCCACTGACTTTGTCACCTAATGTGCTTCAAGATTAATCTCACGTCCGTTTTCTGTCTCACGTGGTTTTCTATGATATCAAAAGGAACCTACTTCTAGAGCCTGCCCTTGGTTTGAATTCCCTGCCTCGGCCTCAATCAACCTCCCGCCCTCCTGGGGCTTCGTCGTTAGTCTTCACTTTATCTCTCTTCCTGGATGTGAGAGGGCCGAGTGATGGCAGACAAGAACTGTTCTTTCTTATTGCAGAAGAAGTGCGAACAACACTCCTCCACCGGTGAAGGCCGCTGCTTACTCTGCCATTCCTTCCTCGGTTTGTACAAATACATCTCTTTCGACTACAGGGCTTCAACATCAGTTTTTAAAGTCGATCATCACTATGGGTTTCTAATAGGCCTGTTGTATTTACATATTCCATTTAAAATACACGAATATCAGAGACTATTGAGTTAATAATATGTGTAAGTGTTTTTAGGGCGGAGATGCTAAGGACGCGATGGGCGAGGTGGCAGCCCGGCTTCCTGCCTCCGTCCCCTCTTCGGCTCTCTTCAACTTGACTCGCCCAGCTTCCGTGGCCTCTCCTTCCATTACAACCTCTTCTGTCACATGGAATGGCCCACAGCTTCGTCCTTCCGCCCCTTCTTTCCTTCACTCCGGTTTGTTCTTACCCTTTACCGCTTCAAAGAGTTCAGTTTAATTAGTTTATGATATTTTGAATTAATATATATGGAGAAAAAAAAAACTTAGAATGCTCCTTAGGTGGAGAAGTTATATGGCGAAGGGGTGAAGACAGTCGAGAGACCCCCCTGCTCAACCACTCCCAGATGTCCACACTTCATGGCCCTTTTTCAACGTCTAATCCAGGCCTTGATCCATTTCAGGTACATTTATGTTTTTTATTGCTTTATCGATTATCTTGATTTTTTCGTTGAAATATGAAGGACTACATTGCGTTTAAATTTGAGGTGGATGAGGCAATTCGAAGTCTGGCAAGTCGAGGACGCAACTCTGACTTCTTCCCAGTAAGTGGGGCGGGGGGGGGGGGGGGGGAGTGGAGTTGAATTTAGGGAAAGTGTGGTGCCTCTTCTTTAACCTCACATACAGTTCACTTCGATTAGTAGCTTCAGATCGCATGTTCCGCTCATTAACTGAGTGTTCACTTGCACCATTTCCTTGCCTTTCAGTCTGCCAGGAATGGAACCGCGACAGCCCGGATTTTTGCTGCCCCTCCGCTCTCCTCTTCTACCACGCCGGCCCTTCTTCTGCCAACACAGCCTCTCACACCTTCACCTCTTTCCACCACTGTTTCCCTTCCGAGCACTGCTAACCGCAGCCAGTCTCTTCTGGCTGCCTCTTATTCTGTTCGCTTTCCAGCCTCTTTTCTGTTCACTCCCCTCTCTCTCTTTCTCTCTCTCTCTCTCTCTCTCTCTCTGTTTCTCTTTCTCTTTCTCTTAATTACAGACTTAGGAATAAGTTTGTACCTGTAGAATCCTCGGCCGGCCAATGGAATAGCTGAGCGGGTGCAGCCTTCGATGCAGCAGTTGACTCAGCAGTCGAGAATTCTTCCAGGTTCTCTCCCTCTTCATGTACTGAGAGTGAGGCATTCCATTTAGGGGTGGCTGCTGCTCCTCAGGTCGTTCTCTCTCGGCCTCTTGCACCTTCTGCTCCTCCTCAGCCCCTCCTCCAATCATCTCGTGAACTACGTCCTCCTTCTTCAGCACTACAAATGCTTCTTCCTCAAAAACAACCGGTATATCCATTCTTTTGGATGTTTCGGTATTTCTTTCTACTGCAAATCGCTTGAAATTAATTAGGACCGCTTTAATCAAAGCATTAGGAACTAAGATAAATTTTCCGATGATCGGAATCCGATCCTAAATTCGATCATTGCTTATGTTATATCTATAGCATTCCTATGTTCGGAATGCAGTCAACTTTTTTTTTCTGAAGAAAAATGTTTTTTAAGAAAAAAAACCCGTGATATCGGGGGAGCACATTTACGAATGACGCTTAAAAATGAGCGTGGCATGAAGCACGATCGGCGTAATTTCTTTTAAAATATTAAATTGTTGAGACTGGAACTCGTGACCCTCTTCCCTCTTCTCCATCCAATACCCAAATCGCGGAGACTTCCACTTCTGCTCTCAGCGACTCTGCCAGAAAGTCCACCATCGAGGAAAGTGTCAAGTTATGGCTGCCACCTCCTTCCGCGCTTCTCACTGGCAATTCTGCTTCTCCGAGCAATGTAAGTCCCTCCGGTATCAATTAGGTGTGGCGGTTGTATTGATCAATACTCACAGTGCGATGCCAGGAAAGTTGAATGAGCAATCCTGGTTATATCAGGGCAAACCGCGATCAAGCGAGTGCGCCGTGGGATTCGTGGATGACAGAGCATCTCGAAATGGAGGCGGGGCTGCAGCAGCACAACCGCTGAATACTGGGTAGGCCGAAGCTATCCTTTCTTCTTTCATATTTCTCGCTCTCTTTTTGTCTTTTTTCGGCATTTCTATTCGATGCGAGTAATCGTAGAAACTATGCGAAAATGATATTGAACTGAAATAGTCGTATCGTGCAGAAGAAGTGGGGAGAAGATCCTTGGCCAGCCAGCCCTGCCCACGTCGGTGCTGCAGCCCACTCTCCTGCCCACCGCGGCTGCCTTGGCGGCTGCTGCTGCCTCTTCTTCTGCCTTCTCTGCTCCTCGCCAGCCAATTCCTTCTTTTGCGACCACGCAGGTTTTTTTTTTGAAGGAAAAAAATTTGTCGAAGAGAATGTATGAGGGTCGTGAACAAATTGAAAATTATAATATGCGAAATGAATTTAGTCGTTAAATTGAGAAAGTATTGCAGGTGCCTCTGTTCGCCTTGTCACGGAAAGAGAATATCTTCTCCCGCCGGCACCCTCACCAACTCGCTGCCCCTCAGCAAGTGCCCCTCTTTTCCCCTCAGCAAGTGCCCCTCTTTTCCCCTCAGCAAGTGCCCCTCTTGTCCCCTCCTAACCCTTCTTATCTCTACCCTTCTCTGCCCTCCTTCCCGCAAGACCTCCCCACTGATGAAGTGCTTCGCATGCTGGACCCCCTCACGTCTTCCTCTCCTCGCATTCCCACGTACACACCTTCCTCCACTTCAGCTTCTTCTCTTCTTTCTCAGGCTGTCAATACAAGCCGGACGAGCCAGATGGAACAACTGTACAAGGTTAGACTGTGTAGTTGTTCCTTGACATGCAATGCTGTGGCTGCAGGATGCACACTTCTCTGACCGGGCCCGCTGTGATTGGATGGTAGCGAGAAGTGGAGGGAATGTGGTGCTGGCCTTACGAGAGCTGAAGAAGGAGTACTTGGTGGACCTTGGAGTGGCAGCTTCCACGATCCACGCCGAGGCTGCTCTCCTCGCTCACAACTGGGATCTCAATGCTGCTGTCGATGCCATTTACAATGGAGCTTTCTAAAAAGAACATGTTTTATGTTTTAGATTGAACCATTGATTATAGAATCTTTCGGATTTCCGGTATACGCTCGTCCATGTGCAAAGCATTTATGCAGATCCTTAATGGAATTCAGTGCCTTTACCCTCTGAGGATCGGTCCTATTGCATTTAGATAAGGTCACAGAAATCTCCTTCTTCTTCACGCTTCACTCTCAATGCCATATTTTACGATCGCAGTGTTTCTCTCCCAACTTTTCATCTTAGCGACAATCTCAATTACCAGTGACGTGCT